>BDUI01000517.1:181603-201399 GCA_002335545.1 Apodemus speciosus | reverse complement strand
CCCTCCCTCCCTCTCTCTCTCTCTCTCTCTTTCTTTCTTTCTTTCTTTCTTTCTTTCTTTCTGTTTCCTTCTTTCTTTATCTCGCTTGAGAAAATCTTTTCAGAGACTGGGAGAGAATAAGGAGTGAGATCCAGCATGACCTTCATAGTTATCTATGGCCATTTTCATAGGCCAGATTCCAACTTTTCTCTGTACAAAGAAATGCTCGGTCGATTTTCCCTCAAAAAACATACATAGCAAATCTGTCAGCCAAGAGTGGGTGTGATGGACAGGCCTATAATCCCGACTGCTAGGGAGGCTGAGATAGGAAGATCTGAAGTTCAAGAGTGCCAGTGCTACTAAGTAAGTACAAGGCCAGCCTGGGAAAATCAGCACGGCCCTATGACAAGACCTTGTGTGAAGACAGTGGAGAAGTAAGGGTTTGTTGTAGCCCAACATACATAGGGTTGAAAATACAAGTACAAAAATAAAGAAGAGTCACCTGAGCATATATCAGTGGCTCTGGAGTCAGAGACTCATGTGCTGGCACAGCAAGAAGGAGTCACCAATGGAAGAGAGAGGGAATTTAGTAGGGGCATGCCCTGCCAGCTCGGTGACTTCAGGAACTGTAGGCATGTGGTTGACAGTCATACTCTTTGCAGCCACTGAACTGGACTCTAATCCCGCAGTTGCAATTCACTGTGTGACCTTGAGTGAGACTTTGAATGTCTCCTAGTCGCTTATCTGTTAACTGAGAAAATGACAGTGCCCATACATCATAAGAATCGTGGGAAGATAAAGGACATGATGAATGTATAGTACTTAAAAGAGCCGACTAAGCCAGGTAAAGCGGCTCACACCTGGAATCCTAGTACTTGGGAAGTGGAGGCAGGCAGATCAGGAGTTCAAGGCCAGTCTGAGTCACACGTCGAGTTAAAGGCCACCTTGGGCTGCATAAAAGGATACAAAATAGATGATCACTGTTGGTGAGAGCTGACTAAATGGTGGTTATTGGATCTTCCATTTGCTTTATTCCTTCTATCTGCTTCTGTCAAAACCCACTATTTTGGCTAGGGATGTAACCTCTGTTGGCGGAGTGCTTGCTTAGCCCTTAGGTCAAGGGCTCACTCTGSAGAACCCCATGAACTGCATGTGGTGGTGCACACCTCTAATCCTAACACTGGAGAGCAACTGAGACCAGACAGAGTCCAAAGACAGCCTGGGCTACATAGCTGATAGCCAGCCATCCAGGGCTGTGCATGACCCTGTCTCCAAAACAAATAAAAAGCCAACCAAATGAAAACCACAGACTCTTAGGTGGAGGCTACTTTCCCTATTTCCCTTCCTTCTTCCGGGATGGGATCCGGGGAGAGGGCTTTTGTCCAGCCTTCAAATTCTGTTTCCTTTGAAGTTAAAGTAGGGGTTCCTGGTGATCTGTTGTTATACTAAGTTTTACCTATGCCTTCTTTTCAAGACAAATTTGATTTCTGATCAGAAGACAAACTCTTTTGCCAAACTGCATGACTGACTCAGGAGCCTTAGGTCATCCACAAACTCCTGTATTGAATTTTGTTTGCTTGTGCCCTCCAGTTGAAGAGAATTTACAGAAAAATATTTTTTTCCTTTTTCCTTTGAGGATAGTGAAATTCATCAAATTTCTGCAAGACCGGTTCGTACTCTGGCTGCTCCTTTTGACTGAGTGAGAAACCATTGTAAACATCTCAAGCCTCAGGCCTAGCAAGGGAGAAATAAAGCTCTTTTTTTGTCAGTGCATAGGAGATTCAAACACAACCATGCTCTGGCTCTATTTCATTCCTGATGACAGGGCTTCTGCTTGGGGGTAGGTATTCCTTATCCTATCCCCTGTGGTTCCTTTCAAGCCCAACCTGCCCCTCACCTWCTCAGACAGGCTCTGAGCAAAACACTTGTCCAGCTGCTTCCTAGGTGACTGACCCTGCTATGCCTCAGTTTCCTCATTCGTAAAATGGGAGTGGTGCCTCTTGCCTTGCTGACTATGCTGGGAGAACTAAGCAAAAGGAAATGAAGAACATGGGAGACGCTTCATCAGTGGGAGCTCTTGCTACTGCCAGCCTGGCCTGAGACAGTTGGCTGTTCTCCTTTACCCAGCTCACCAGTGGTCTTGGTTCTATTTCTCATCTTCACTGGCTCATCTTTCTCATGAATAGTCTTCACAGCCTGGAGATCAGAATCTCTGTGTCTGTCTGTCTGTCTGTCTGTCTGTCTGTCTGTCTGTCTSWCTCTCTCTCTCTCTCTCTCTCTCTCTCTCTCTCTCTCTCTCTSTGTGTGTGTGTGTGTGTGTGTGTGTGTGTGTGTGTGTGTGTGTGTGTACGTACATCAGAGAATAGCTTTGTGGAGCTGATTCTTTCCTTCTACGTTTATGTGGGTTCCAGACATCAAACTTAGGTCATCAGGCCTGCGCAGCAAGTGCTTTTAGGCACTGAGACATCTCTCTGCCCCCCAGATCCTTGAGGATAGGAGCTGTGTCTTATGCTTCCCTGCAACACTGCTGGGCTTAGAGTCGGGATTCTATAAATACTCAGTTGAATTAAATTGAATGGTACTTTCTCATCCAGGGTATGACATCTCTCCTATGCATATTCAGTGCAAAGGAAAGGTTTGTTTTTGTTTTCCCCAAATTCTCTTAACTGCAGTCTTTGTCTCAGGCCCCAAGTCATTCAATGGTTTGGCATTGGTTGGCAAATCTTTACCTACTCTTGGTAAATTGCTCAGTAAGCCCATATCCTTGGATGCCCTGCTTTCTTGGAAGATAGGTAGGCATTGAAGATAAAAGCCAGGGGCTGGAAGTACCCTCTGAGGGACACCTACCTGGCCTCACAGATCGAACCACCACAGGTCTCTCACTGCCAGCCACGAAGCCAAAGCCATATATAGGGTCTCGGTGAATGGTCACTTGTCGTAGTGTCTCTGTTGGCAGCTGTACACATTCCATATCATTTGCGCTCTCTTCCTGCATCACATGACTGGGAGAAGGGGAAGATAGGAGCAAAAAAGATGCAAAGGGAACTAAGCCTCGAAACCAGCTTGGAAGGGCATCAATTATGGTTCTGGCTATGATACCTGGGAGATCACGGCTTAATTTCCTACATGCTTTGGGACCAGCAGAAGCAATGACTACCATCATAGTTCATATAGGAGTAAGAGAGAAGAAGGAGAAGCTACTAGTCTTCAGGAGAAACTGGTGTCGTGGGAATTGCAAGCCACACTAATTCTCTACGGTGTTGGGACTGTAGAAGAAGCCCGCATGCACATGTATTGTTCTGAAGTTAACTGGTATCACCTGTCTTAATTGACTATTAACTCCCTAAAGAAATCTACACTGCCCCCCCCCCAACCAGGGAACGAGCCACAAAAGCAGGCAAATAAGTAGGAAAGGAAATGTGAAGTCATTCGAGAACGAGGAACATCTCCATGAAGTTCTTGTGCAATTTTAAACTTTAATGTCTATTAGGTAATATATAAAAAGGAACTATTTAGGTGGCATATATAAACAAGCGTGCTAATGTTCAGGACCGTTACTTTACACAATTGTATATATAATGCTAACTTATTTCACTTAATGGGACAGCTGGAAAATGGCTCCTGTGGGCCAGAAGGGGAGCTTCTTGAGGCTGCTGACAGATCTGAAACTCAGCCAAGGCTGGGGAAGAGGAAACACTTCCCTCACACCTGGGGAAGAGTCCACATTGTTCTCTTGATGCTTACAACTTAAGCTCCTGAAGGGTTAGCACTACACAAAGAGCTGTATAGAGCTCCCACACCAAAGACCAGGACGAGACATAAACTTCAGGATGATAGGCCGCGGGGGGGGGGGGGGGGGGGGAGCATTTGGATGAAGAGCCCTGAGGGACGTGAGCCCAAGGACAGTGGAGTCTGTGGGACACTGGGTCCCTGCGACCAGGGAGTTAGTAAGACAGGGAATGATGGTCTAGGAGAAGGACAAATCTGGCGGTGATGGAAGAGAGAGGGCCAGAGACAAGGCGCTCAGAATCTTAGCAACTTGCTTTGGCCCCCCTATATCCTCAGGATTTCAGGCATAGCAGATGAGCCTGGGTTCCTTACCCCGGTATATCTATTCTCTAAAATTAAAGGTCTGTCCAGGGTCCCTGAAAACAGAGGAGTAGGAGTGAATTAATCAAACTAGTACAAGGTCTGTACTAGGATGTGGGAGGCTTTGACACTATGAGAGTGATGCAATTGTTGACTAAGAATTCTAACTACTTCAGTGGCGGGTGGGTCCAAGCAGCTAGGTTGTTTATCAGGAATCAACTCATTAGAGTAAGCTTTTGACTATTTGTGGGGGGAGATGGGACTTAGACCAATTGTATAAAAGATAAATGATAGATAGTTCAGCAGAGACCTTCAGCTAGCTCTCTCTAGTACCAGGGCTGACATGAATGCAGCCACATGTACTCCAGTCATACCTAATTTGGCCTGGAGACCTGTCTATTATCCCTTAGGGTAGAACCGGGATGCTAGGATAGGGTCAGCCTCTAGAAGGCAAATCTAGAAGCTGGCTCCCTCCTTTCTTCCTACCATAGTAAGACAAATGAATGCCTTCTAACTGAAAGGCACAAAGCAGCTGAGTACAAAGGCACAAAGAAGCCTTTAGTGACATGTTTTGCTTTATTCTTACCCACAACTGTCCATCAATGAGTATTTATTGAGTAACTACTCAGACACTCTATCCCTGAGGACACTGAGAAGCTTTAGGTCTTTGACTATGGAGAGCTACCAGTCTCACCAGTCTAGCTGGAAGAGAAAGGACAAGGGTCTGATGCATACAAAAATTCAAGTGCGGTTGAGACCAGTAAATGAACTTGACAACAAATTCAGCCTTATACATTCAGAGAAAGGTTGGAAAAGGTAGAGAAAGTGCTGTGAAGGGTGTGGGGATGTTTCCAGGTGGCCAGGAAAAGACAGAGTGTGGAAGAGATGGGAACCCAAGCTTTCTCTTTCTTTCACAGGGGACAAAGCTATTCTCCATCACCAAAGTCATGACTCCAGGTGAAACTTAAATCACATTTCGTTCCCCATTAGGATTGTTCCAGAGCTGAACTAACCATCCCTAACTCAATTCTACAAGAATCTGGTGCCTCCCAGTGCCTAGGCCTTCTCACACATCTTGGGTCACGGCAGAAACCTCTATTAACAGGCCCAGGAGGCCATTTTAGAATCCAAATGCAAGGTCCTCCTTTCCTCCTGAGGTCTGCATTTTTCAGTGTCTGCAGCCCAGTCCCTCTGAAACTTGCTAAGTGTCTGGAGACTTGGGAGTGTCACCGAAGGCAAGCAATGATGGATGAGAGGAGCTCAGCTGTCCAAAGGCCATATGACTGCCTTCCTGGGGAAACTAGGCGATTTGACTTGGCTCCCGTTCTCTCCAAACAGGTTAACTCTGAGAAAAATTATGAAGCAGCCAGAGCTCACGAGTCTTTCATTGCTTTATTTCTGGCATCTGCTATTGACTTCCATCCTTTGCTCCCAAAAATACAACACCTTCATCCTGTCCAGCTTTCTACTCAATGTCTCTAAAGTACCTGCTCATCTTACGCTAGGGTGGCCCTCTCCATTCAGTGATCCAAGCACAAGTTCTAGCCTTTCCCTTCTGTCTCATAGTAACAACCTTTTAGATCCATGTGCTTCTTTGCATATTGACACCTATTACCTCATTTGAGAAAAAGTACTTTCACATTCATTATCTCCTCCCAGCTGCTATCTGTCCTGCCAAAGAGGTGAGGTGGCTGCTCCTCCCCCAGCCCTCAAGGTAGGAGGAGCAGACATCCTCAGAAGCTGAGCACATCCTGGATCCAGCTGGAGCCAAATCTCCTTGGCAGGTCCTGAAATACCAGCACTACCAGCTAAATGCCGTCAGACTCTGGGACCCCTGACCACCCAGAATTTCCATTGCAAGATGGCTCATACCCTGTGAATAGTAGCGTGTCACATCTCAGCTAGGCCTGGGTGCTTCGCATACATTATCATTAACCTGTCTCTGATCCTGTTCACTCTGTGTTGTTGGGGAGAAAGAAATGAGATCATGGTCACAGACAAGAAGCACTTAGAAGGTTAAGCATATGACATGAATGGAGAGGTGACAATATTATGGGTAGCATTATKCAGGGTGACTGACCAGAAGAACGAGGAAGGGAGCCAAAACAACCCTTCACCCAAAGTCACACCCTTCGTTTTCAAGAGATAGCCTCATAATGCACTCTGCTTCTTCATTAGCCAGCTAGCCCATTTCCTGGCACAATTGTCAGACAATCTGAGTGCAACTGAACGCCTTGATTCCTCTGTGGACTAACCTGATCTCCATCACTGGCCAAAGAAACCCGGAGCTGTAGTTCGAGCTAACAACTGTTGTTAGGCTGGATGAAGCTAAAGACAGATGAGCTGACAGGGCAATGAAACGGTTCTGAGCGAATGCTCTATCTTCTTATGCTTTGGAGCGCAAGGACTAAAATGTTACAGTTACATTGCCAGGCATTGGCTTTTACTTCTCCATCCTTCCTTGCCTTTGGCTCCTTTTTCTTTACATTCGGTTGGCTCCTTGGGGAGTCTTGTCATTCTCCTTGAAACTGGCAGGATTTGGAACCATGTGGCGCCAATTAGCCCTCTGATTCCAGTAACTGGAGCCCGACTCTTCTGGAAGCTCCACCGATCCAGCACAGCAGGCAAGCAGCTGGGTCCCTATGAGATGCGATGGGCTCCAGGTGGCAGTAACGGGAGTCCCATCCCTGGCGCTCTGAAAGAGCTCCTCTGGGGGTAGAAGTCTTTCCCCTTGTAAAGGTGCCCTCATCTCTCATTTCAGCTGGCTGCTTCTTACTATGTATTGCTCTTCAAATTTTAATGTGCACATGGGTCATGCGTGAGTATTACCAAATTGTTCTGAGACAGCAGGTCTGCAGTCAGCTCTGACATTCTGACACTCTCCAGGGTGATCCGGCTATTGACTATAGTTTGGTATGTAAGGACATTATCCTTAGACAACAGGAGGATCACAGAAAGGTGGGAGAGCTGAGGTGTTTTTGACTTAGTTTTGTTGCACCATCGAAGGTCCCAGTTACAGCACAACTGTTGCCAGGGATGGTGGCACATGGGTATAATCCGAGGAACTGGGACACAGAAGTAGGAATAAGAGTTCAAGGTCATCCTCAGCTACAGAAGGCAGCCAAGGCTACATGAGTCCTTGTTTCAAAATTACTAAAAACCCGTATCAGTAAAAAAGATCCATTATCATCTATCAGGAACACATTAATTTTTGTAAACAAAGCTCTGGATGGCTGCCTCAGATTTATCTGAGGAATGCACATGGAGATCTCTAAACATTCTTAAAATGAGACAGGCGAGGGCTAGGAGAAGAAAAATAGGGAGAGGTTGATTTGGCCCTACTGGAGAATTTGGTCAGCCAAGGATTAGCTCAAATACTAGAGATGCCCGGGAGTCAGGTAAGTTAGATGTTGAAAGGCAACTCCCTGAGCTAGGCAGTAGTATGACTAATTTACAGATAAGAAAACAGACAAGAGAGATCCATACAACCTTAGGAGCCACGTGGAACTACAACATGAACCCAGGAAGGACTGCCAATTATTCTGTTTTGTTTTGTTTTTACAAGAACCTATGGACCTCCTAGCGGATTTTCAAAATGTAGTGAGGTCAACTCAATGGACTGTTCCTTCTAGGTTGAAGTGAGGGCTGTTTCAAGTGCTGTCTTTAAGAGCAGCCATTTTTTAAAGCCACCATACCACTAAATGACTTCAGGGACACTAGGCACAGAGCTGACTTCCTCTTACTCATAGAGGATATATTCTAAGGCAATCCTCTCATCCAGTGTTACCTTAAATCAAAGATAAGATCAAACTCTCTATTCATCGTGGTTATTTTCCTGTACCTACATCCTCTATGATAAAGTTTAACTTYGTAAGTGAGGCACAGTAAGAGATTAACAACAATAAAAGAGAGGACGGTTTTGTTGGTACACATCTGTAATCCAGAGGTTAAGGCTAGGAGACCAGGAGTTTGTGGTCACACTGGGCTACATAATGAGTTTCAGGCCAACTTTGGGTATACAGTGAGAATTCTGACTCAAGAAAAGAAATGCAATGCATTTGTGGTGGTTTGAGGGAGAACGGCTCCCCGCAGGCGCATATATTTGAATACTTGGTGCCCAGTTTGTGAAACTCCTTTTAGGGACTGAATAGGAAGGAGGCGTGGCCTTGTTGAAGGAGGTGTGTCACTGGAGGTGGCCTCCGAAGTTTCAAAAGCCCTTGCCAGCTCCCCCTGCCTCACCTGCCTCCAACTTGCAGAACAGATATGGAGCTCTCAGATGTTCCTCCCGCGCCGTGCTTGCCTGCCTGCCTGCTGTATTCTACCCACCATGATGGCTGTGGACTCCCCTCTGAGACTGTAAGAAGCCCCCAGTTAAATCATTTATATTGTACGTTGCCTTATTCATACTGTCTCGTCATAGCAATAGAACAGAAACTAAGGTGGTACTAGCCTAAAAATTATTTTGGAGGTTTGACTTGTTTACTTTTGGATTTTTTTTTTTTTTTCATTTAGTGGTGTCGAGCTCACCGGGTTGACTGAAGGGAACTAAAACTGTCGAAAGTGAAACCATTGGCTGAGAGGGGTTTCCTGGCCTGACCTCTCCATGGTTGAATACCACCTGTCTTTCTCCCTTCCCTTGTGGCCTCTGGAGCTCTTAGTCAAGAGCAAACTCTCCTGTACTCTCCATCTCACCTCTGAAACTGCCTGCCATCTTCTCTCCAAACTGAGACCTGGTTCTTCCCGCCTAGCCATCAGGTTCTGTGTAGACGAAGAAACTAAAATCCGCACCCCCACCCCATGCCTGGAACTTTTAAGTGTTTTTGGTTGCATTGGGTGGCTCGCCTCCCCTCATTTTGGGTTGGTTAGCTTTGACAAAGAAAGGTGAACTGGCAGGCCCATGGCTTCAGGTAAACATGTTTAGGATTGGTCGGCTGGTGGGCGTGCGGGATGGGGGTGAGGAGGATCTGCTGGCAGAAGGAAAATTCACCAGGCCTTTCGCTCAGATCATGAGGCTAAGGAGGAGCTCAGAGGTTCGCTGTGTTTCCTATGTATCTGCTTGTCATCAGAGATCTGACTTGGCTCCTAGTTCCTCATTTTTTTTTCAAGTGGAAGCTGCTTATATTTTAAATTGTTTTTTGTTTCTTTCTCTGAAGCTCACATCCTTCAGGGCCTGCAGAGGAGGTAGGCCGTCTGTACTTACCGGAGCTGTCTCTAGGACATTAGTTCTTTCTTGTGAAATGCCCTCATCTTCTGAGCCTTCCTTCCATCCTCTTCAGTGTCACTTGCAGACTTTCTATGTAGGTCCCAAGGTTACTGAGGACTTTAGTTCCTAATCATATGTGATCTCCTCCTCCAGTCTTTTAAAAAAGAAATCTTGGTACAATATGCATAACACGAAATTTACAAGTTCAGCCATTTTGACTTGTGTGGTTAGTTCAGTGACATTAAAATCACTCACATTGTTCTGCATCCCTCACAACCATCCATCTCCAGAATGCTTTCCTCTTCGCAAACAGAAATGTATGCATTTGGCATATTTTAGGGAGTATGATGTCTTCAGGATTCATCCATATTGTAGCCTGTGTCAGCACCTCCTTCCTTTTAAGACTCAAAATATTCTATGTATGTGCCACATTTTTTTGTCTGTTGATGGACACTTAGATTGTTCCTAACATTTGGTTAGTTCAAATAATGTTGTTGTGAATACAGATGTAGAAATATCTGCTGAAATATTGCTTTCACTTTTGGGGAGGATTATACCCATGTTTTACTTTCTCCTAAAAGCTCATGCTTTCAGGGCTTGGTTGCTATTTGGAAACTGATTGGATTCCAGGAATCAGAGTCAGTCACAAGATTCGATTGATCTTGTGATGGATATATATATATATATATATATATATATATATATATATATATATATATATATATATAGTAATGGTATTACTGGGAGGTGGTAGAAAATGGGAGGAGGGGCCTGGTTTGGATGAATAAAGATGTCGGTAGAATGCCGTGGGGAAATTCAATCTTGTCCCTTTTCTGTCTGTTTCCTGGCTGCCACGATGTGTGCAGCTTTCCTTTGTTGCCACCTTCCTCCATGCTGCCTCTGCTGCGCCATGGACCAGTTGCACACCGAAATCTATGAAACCACTATCCAAAACAATCCCACCCTCTTTAAAATTATTTCCCTGAAATATTAGGTATAGCAATGAAAAATGACTAATTCAACTGAGAAGTAGGATTGCTAGATATTATGAGAGCTCTATGATTTTTTTTTTTTTTTGAGGATTGGCCATAATGTTTCCTACAATGGCTATATCACTTCCCTCTAGATAACACTTTATTTTCTGTTTATTGTTTTGTTTTCATAATAGCTATCCCACTCCTACTTTTGATGTCCCTATTGGTGAATCCAACAATCCACCGTCTACGAGGTGGTGAGGATGTCACTGAAAATAACTTCTTCCACTGAACTTACTTTGTTATCTTACCTAGACATTATCTATTAATGTACTAACTTCAGTGCTAACACTTCACTGCATACTATGCTCTCTCTCTCTCTCTCTCTCTCTCTCTCTCTCTCTCTCTCTCTCTCTCTGTCTCCTAGAATTGCCCGATAAAACCCCACCCTTGATGAACTCAACCATATATACTCTTCCAGTGGTTGGAGGAATCTTCAGTTGGGTAGCTGACTTTTACTGTTAGCCTAATGATCTCAAATCTGGCACATATTTTCACTGATGTGTGGCCACTACGTCCTCACCCTGGAATATGCCTATGTCATAGCTCCTCTTCTTTTCTCAGTCTTCCCATCAGTTCAATTTGAGACTTCAAGATGTCCCAATGGATGAGACCCAAAAAGGCAGAAGTTACCAGATAAGATTGCTCTCATCTCACTACCACTAAATTCATAGAGCACCACGTGTATACAACTTTACTTTGCTAAAGTAGAGGATGATTATTTTCCTTCATCAATGGAAAAACCTTGTCACTTATGTTCTGGTACCAACCTGCCTTACCTTATCAAGCATTTCACTCCTTTGAGCATCTACTCTTTTCCTTAAAATATCCACTTCCCAAACCATACTGCCATATTGATGGTGGCTGTCTATTCTTATGAAAAGAAACCAAACCCATCCTCC
This sequence comes from Apodemus speciosus, assembly GCA_002335545.1. Lineage (NCBI taxonomy): Eukaryota > Metazoa > Chordata > Mammalia > Rodentia > Muridae > Apodemus > Apodemus speciosus. Next base: position 190,192 of record BDUI01000517.1, on the reverse strand, counting down.
CCCACCCCAGTACACAATCTCTTGGAAGTTACTGATCTATTTTCCTGCTCCCTTTCACAGAAAAAGAAAGATGTAAAAAAAAAAACAAACAAACTCCACCAGCAACAAACTTCTACACATACTTTCTCATCTCATTTCCCCTCTTTGATCACTTATCATATGGCTTTCACATCTATCATTCTACATTTGCTCATTTAAGGGACTCTTTTGTCTTTTGTGGATATATATCTCCCAGTCCTGCTCTTATATTACGTCTACATTTACCACTTACCCAATATAGACAAAGATGGAAACTCTCTTCCTCAGGAAATACTCTCCTGCTTGCTTTCTGTGAGTATTTCCTGTTTGTCCTTCTACTTTAGTTGCTTTCCATAGCCTCTTTTACGGGTTTCTTTCTTTCATTAGCACACTAGATATTGGGGTTCTGTGACTCTCTGCCTGCATTTCTCGTATCTCCCTCTTCTTTTTCCTGAGGTGGTTCTATTCAGCACCCTACCTTTAAACACAACCAACGTGTAGATATTGTCTCCAAACTTACATTTTCCTTTCTCTTCTTCAGGAGTTCCCAAACTCTTAGACATTGATGTTTCTATTTTTATATCTCTCAGGAATCTCAAACTTAACATGGCTGAAACTGAACTCTTGATTTTTTCCCCCTGTCTAAAACCTCATTCAGTATTGTTCATCTTAGTACATGGCACTGAGTCAAGCTGAAAAACCGAGTCCTTCTTGAAGCCTGTCTTTCTTCCTTCATCCTTGACATCTAATTTCTCAATAAGTATTGTCAGCTGTCACTTCAAAACACATCCAGAATCAGTCCAATTCTCTCCATCTCCATGGCTGTCACGGATGCAAGCCACCATCACTTCTGTGGATTGCTGCAGCTGCCTCCTTATTGGCCTTCCTGTATCACTTCTAAATTTGGCATCTATGGGTGTTGCAATAGTTGAGTCTAGAGCCAGTTTCTCCCTTGCTTAAAACCCTTCAGACACTCTCCATTGATGGTAAACAGTATTGAAACTTGTTTTCCATGGCTCTTAAGTCCTTTGTGATCCCGCAATGCTGTTCTTATTACTGACCATTACAATCTGCCCCCATTAGCTACTTTTGAATTTCTCACCATATCAAGTTCTTTGCCCTCTCAAGGCTAGCATACTTGGTATTCTATTTTCCTGGAAACCTCTTTCCTTATTTTCCACATGGCTGATCGTTCATCCTTTATGTCTATTCTTAAATATCACTCTCCAACAAAGGCCTTTCCTGGAAACTGTCCTATTATTGTGACCTGTTACTTCCTTTATGAGACTCATCACAATTTGTAATTATGTATTCTGTGGCTATTTTGCTATATACCCTATGAGTTGGGACTAGGTCTCTTGTTTAACAGTATACCTATTATGGTGTTTGGCACATAGTTGGTGCTTAGTGTTTTCCAAGTGAACCAATGTATAAATGTACAGGAGTAATTTTGAGGCACAGAGAATAGAGGTCTCTGGCCATTCTGTGCAATTCATTGTCAAATGGCTACCGGCTGTGGTTCACCCTGGGTAAATCAGATTAATAGTTGGTAATTGTATTGGTCAGACTCTTATTCCTATAACAGATATCTGAGAAAATCAACTTAAAAGAGGAAGACACATTTTTAGTCCATGGTTTTGCAGGTTTCATTATATGTTCACTTGGTATTCCATTAGTTAATGGAAATCTCTGTCTTCACTCCTCACACAGCATCATTTAAGACTCTGCTTAAATATCACCTCTTTACAAAGGCCTTTCCTAGAAGCTCAGCCCTGCTGGTTCTAGGTCTGTGTTGAGGTTGAGGTTTGTGGTAGATAATACATAGCAGAACAAAGCAGCTATCCTCATGGCAAATAAGGAGAAAGATGAAGGGACAGACAACAGGACACATCTTTGCAACACATGTACCCACTGACCCACTTCTTCCAACTAGGCCTTTCTATTTGTCACCTCCTCCTAAACCACTGATTTATGAATCCATCAGGTATTAATGCATTGATTCGATGAGATTATGAGCCAATCAGATCTACCAGTTGAGAACTAAATCTTCAACACATGCATCTTTGGGGGATGTGGTGGTTTGAATATTCTTGGCCCAGGAAGTGGCACTATTTGGAGGTGTGGCCTTGTTGGAGTAGGTGTGGCTTTGTTGGAGGAAGTGTGTCACTGGGGGAGGGCTTTAAGACCCTTGTCCTAGCTGCCTGGAAGCCAGTATTCTCCTATTGGCCTTGAGCTCCTCCTGTACCATGCATGCCTGGATGCTGACATGCTTTTGCCTTAATGATAGTGGACTGAACCTTTGAACCTGTAAGCCAGCCCCAATTAAATGTTGTCCTTATGAAAGTTACCTTGATTATGGTGTCTGTTTAGAGCAGTAAAACCTTAACTAAGATGGGAACATGTGTCATATCCAAACCATGGCAGCAGGTCTGACCCAAAGGAGATACTCCTCAATGTATCTGGCCAAAGACCAATGTAGGTAGTTCAAGAACAGGTCTAAGACTACAATACTGGAAGGAAGAGGAGACAGCAGAGCTCCAAGTCCTTTCCCTTATAGGAAAGGAATTTTCTTTAAAGGATATGCAATCATCTTTTCAGAATGGCCAGAAGCAGTGGGGTGGGTAGGAAAGTCAATGATCCTTCCCACCCCTGAGTGTCTCTGGGTGGCTGAGTTGGTTACTTTCCTTGGGCTACCTCCACCTTTCTTCTAGGTCTTTATGGCCCCAAAATTTCCTCTTCAGTTAAGCTTAAAGAAGCATCTTTGGGAAAACTTGGTGGTATCTGAATTCTTTGATTGTCTAAACTAGCTTTGCCCCAGTGGGGTAGAATGCAGATGCTGTCCCCTGTCTGAAGGGGCAAGTATAGAGACCAACGTCATCTGTTCTTCTACAAATATTTGGGCGCTTGGAGTGCTTTTGTCAAATACCAAGCCTAAAGTGTCTCTGAAAGGAAGCTGTAGAGAACCTTTTCTGCAGCTGCCCCCACTTCCCCTCTTTTCCTCAAGGGCTACACATTCAGTAGATTCCGACATGCTGTCTAATAGGTCCAGACACACTCCTAAACCCTCCTTGCTGGGTCTGTCAGTCTGGTGACAGATGTTAGGGCTGTTCCAGATGTAAGGCTGATGCCATATGGCATTCTGGGTCACAAGGTCTGAAGCTGCTGCCATTGAGCTGTGGCAGAGTTAGTGGGGAGAGCCTTTGCTCTCACTCCCCTGTCTCTGACTGAGATAGTGAGAGGGAACTAGAGCAGTGGAACATTCCAGGGGGCTTGAACAAGTTGTCATGTCATTCTAAAGTACCCTGGACACCCCAGCCCCCACCTTCCATCCATGACACCAAGTATTTCTCTGAAGGAGGCCAAGACAGATTGACTGAGCCAGAGGGAAAGAGGTAAGGAATGAAGGGAAAGATAAGCAAAAAGGGAAGATAGCTGGATAGGAAAGGGGGAGTGCTGGAGCCAAGAGGGAGAGAGGCAATGACAAGACAGGAGAAATAGAACACAAAAGCCTTGGAGACCTTGAAGGGAAAAAGACAGGTTTGGGGAAGGCAACCACTAGGCACTAATTTTAATCCCTTGTCCTCTAAATGCCTGCCAGCTGCCCTCATTGTTACCGTTAGGGTGTCCACCATTGCTCAAGGACCATATGGTAATGAGAGCCTTCAGATAGAGTACTTCTGAGGACGGAACTCTTCTGGGAGGAGGATTGCTATTATGCCATACTGACAGCATGGTGCTCCTAACTGGTTCACAGATGGAGATGCGATGGGTAAGTGACAAATGGGAAACATTATGAGGGAAAGGCCTGGGACACTTTCCTGATTTAGGCCAATTTTCCAGTCACTAGAGGCTGGACTTTTGTTGTGAAAGAGATCAAGGAAGCCAAATAGGACTGGGAGAGAACCTCAGCAAGTAGGAGAGCATAGCCATGATAGGAAAAAGTAGAGGTGGCAGGGAAAGGAACAGCAGGCTTGGATTCTTCCCCTCAGTACATACTCTCTGAGGTCAGGCTGGACTACAGGGCTCTGGCACAAAATGCCAAGCCAGAAGAGGGTCTCTTGCCACCCAGCTGTTCTCTTCTAATGGATCTTAGCCTTTAGTCTGTCAAGGGCTGAACTGTAAACAAAGCTTGGAGGACACACAGGGGGAGCAGGTGTGGCCAGGAGTTACTGGGAACTTCCCAAGTAGCTGTTTCCAGCAGCCAAAGACCCAGGACTCATATAGCACTTCCCTAGGGGCTGGTTGGCAGGCACTGACTACACAGGGCTCTGGGCAAAACCCCTTGAAGCCAAAGAGGGCCTATTCAGCTGTTGGGTTGTGCCAAGACCTTCCTCTTTAGGAGACTGCTAAGCATCATGGCTTGAGCCACCAGCTTTGGATGCCCCCAGCCTCTGATTTTGGTCAACTCCAGGACAATCTCCAGTTGGCAAGGACCATGCAAGTCATTGACTTGCTCTTGTTGCACCCCTGCTGATTTCCAGAAATAGGAGGGGAAGGCTAGGACTGCAGCTGGGTCCTGGATGATGTGCCAGACCTGGACCAGTTGAGAGGGCGGGGCTGAAAAACAGGTCCAGAGACCAAAGCATCCAGGAACTATTTAGCCAAAGGCATGAAGGTGAACCCAAGTGCAGGCTAACAGGAAATACAAAGGGTATAGATAAATCAGACTGTGCGTAGGACTTTCCTCCATTCTACCTGTCATGTGTGGCTTTGCATGGGGCACAGAATCCTTCCTTAGTCTTCTCTTGGAGACCTCCCGAGAAGACAAGAAAGTACATCTATCCTAGTTCTTTGCCTTAAATGTCTGAAATTGGTATCTTCATCATAGGACTCATGACCAACAGGTATCAGGCTGATCTGGAAAAGAGAGAGACATCCATATCTCCTTCTTGTGTGTCATCTTGGACCTATTCAATCAGTTCGCCCCAGATGCAAGGCAGAAATTAGGTCAAGAAGCCACTAGACAAAGGAAAACGTGTGAACAGAGGCCTGGTTAACTCGTTACACCCTGCCAGGAAGTGTCCAGAGATGTTAACCGCAGTTTCAGGACAATGAGACACCTTTTATTCTGCCTAATTGCATCTTCCTGCTGAGACAGAAGGAGGAATTTTTAGGTCTTTGCCAAAGTGGGGTTAGAAAAGAAGAGTGAAGCTGATGAATTCTCCACCAAAGAATGAAAGCCACAGGCAGAAAATAACAGACTTGAGGCCAGGATGCATACAGAGGTTAGGGGTAGAGTAAGGGAACAGAAGGAAGTGAGGTATCTCTTTAGAAAGGAGACATAGAATATATAATTATGGAGAGACAGAAGACAGACTGGAATGGGAGGATAAAATAGGGAAAGGGAAGGAAGAGGAGGGTAGGGGGAAACACAAGGAGGGATAGCTAACACTAAGGGTCATTTGAGGGCCACATAGAAACCTACTACAGTAGAAGCTTCTTCATATATATATATATATATATATATATATATATANTATATATATATATATATATATATATATATATATGGTCCTGACACTGCTTTGGTGGCCAAGAACCTGAGATTAGATAGGTCATGGACCTGGCAGAAAACTAAATATTACTGTATATATATGAAAAATCTAAGAGGAGTTACCAAATAATGGGGGAGACAGTGTCTCAATTAGACATCTTTCATTAAGTGAAACCTCCAGTATCAGGAATAGGTTACATATCTACTTGAGTCATTGGCCAAAGAGGGCCCCATGGGAACCCCCAAACAACCTAGGCTATTGGTTACTCTCTACAAATTGATGGTAAAGCTCTGTTGCTGAAGACAACACCTACACAAGTCATTGAACACAGCAATGTTGAAGCTGGTGCCCACCTAGAGCCTTCACCCTTACCGACTAGTGTGCATTGTATTGCATGCTCCTAGAGGAGAGGGTATCCACAAATCTAGCCACAAAACCTGTGACCTACAGCAGTGGCCTGCCTGCAAAAGTGGCACAAAGATGGTGGGATTAACTAACCAGTATCTGATTGGACTTAAGACCTACTTCATGAAATGTAACCCATTCCTGACACTGCTTTGGTGGCCAAGAGCCTGAGATTAGATAGGTCATGGACCTGGTGGAAAACTAAATATTACTGTTCTGCTGAGGTACCACAGCCATAAAATGACTCCTAATGACATTCTGCTATACCCATAGATAAATATCATGCTCAGCCATCATCTGAGAAGCTTCTCCCTGAGGTAGATGGAAATAACTACAGAGATTTACAACACAACCAGACAATGTTCAGAGAGCAAGAGACCTTGTAACAGTTAAATCCTAAATTGAATGTCTATATCAAATGTCTATCTTCAGGGCTCAGGGAACCCTGCAGGAGGGGCAGAAAGATTCTAAGAGCCAGAAGGAATGGAGAACTCCAGTGAAAGAAGGTCTTCTACACACAGCAGGACTCACACGCATACAAACTCACAGAGACCATGGCAGCATGCACAGGGCCTGCTCAGGTTCGAGCCAGACGGGGTCCCAGCACTGAGGGGAAATGGACACATGCGCCATCCCTAAGCAAGAGGGTATCTAACTGACAACAGGAGGAAGAAAAACAAGATTTCTCTAATGGAGTCTCATTGTGTATATCAACTACACTTAGGGTAAGCCCCATGACAAATTCCATGGTGGTTTTATAGAATGTTTTTGTCTTATATTGCTTTGTTAGGGGCACTTTTTCATCTCAGTGGTCTTTTACATATATATTATGATTTCTGGTTTTGTGAGGGTTTTGTGTGTGTGTGTGTGTGTGTGTGTGTGTGTGTGTTGTGCTTTTTCACATGTTTATTTTATGTTTCTTTTATCTGCCTGATTGTTTCCTAAAGAGAGAAAGAAGGGTGGAGTTGGATATGTGGGGCAGTGGAAAGAATGTAGGAAGAGATGAGGGGGGGAAACTGTGATCAGAACTTTGTATATAAATTTTCAATTAAAAAAAAAGATCAAGGAAGGTGATCATTTCTGAGGACTTTTGGTTACTGTATCCCAATAACCTATTAAGCAAAAAGGTTCCTCCCTAAGCCTTCAGGTTTTGGCATTATAGTGTATTTTTATTTTGGTTGATTAGAACCCACAATGCCAGGGCTTTCTTGAAGAATAATGCAAGTTCTCTTTCTGCTCCACCTTCTTATAAAAAGAAGGATGGCGAAGTCCCTTGCTGTGAAGGAGGGGCTCTCCTCTCCAGCTTTTGGATAGCATTAACTAATTCCTTCATTCGTATATGCACCAAAATAGTCCACTGTATACCTACTATGTACCCAGCCTCTCCCTCCAGGGAGACTGCAGTCAAATGTGGAGGCAGGTATATAAACAGACACAAAGCCACATGTCACCTGGCTGCACAGAGGGCAGAGAAGTCGCCCTGGGAGCACAGAGGAAGGTATCTCCCAGCAGATCTCCTTTACCCTTGCAGAGTAGTGAAGGTGAGAAGGACATTCCAGGAAAGGAATGTCAATTTTGACAGCAAATGAATAGTAGGGAAGAGTCAGCAAAGAAGGACACCTCTGGGTATTTAAGCCACTGCAATTAGACGAAATTACAGAATAAATTCAAGCAAAAGTTTCATTTGAGCACAGTCCCCCACTGACTCCTTTCATGCAGCCTTATGAAATGATGCAATGTACTCTAATGAGACCACAGAGATGAGAGAGAGCCAGAGCCCTGCAAACACTGGGGTTACCAGAGCGTGTCTCATGCCCCACCCTGGAACTATACTTGGATGCCCCCTGTTTGTTATAGGAGCAGCAGGAAAGGTTGGCTTCCAGCAGGTTCGATATGATCCAGCCATAGTCCCAGACACTAAAGGCATGGAGCTCACATACCACATTTTGTCCACATTGAAGAAGGTCTAGTAAATGCTAGCTCTCTGAATGGGCTGGGGAAATAGGAAATTAAAGGACACCATTGAAGGGTTAGCTATAACCCAGGAACAGCCCGAAGGGGTTTAGGTACACATCGGTTCTAGCTAAGAGGGATCGTTCTGGGATGGGAGCACAAGAATAATATTATACATGTATGGACTGCGGTTTCTGCCACCAAAGTTGTAGCTCCGAAACAAGTCCCCTTCCCACCTTAGGGAGGACAAAGACAGTTTTGCCCATCATTGCAAGTATTTTCTTTTTTTTTTTTAAATTAACTTCTAACTGAGGTACTCAGATAGAGCCATAACATGGGATTAACAACTCCAAGCCAGCAAGCCAGACACTTGTTTAATTAATAAAACTTTTAAAGCATAACAACTTATTGATGTTACGGGCACGGCACGTAGTACAACAACAACACCCAAATCCATCTGAAGCCCTCTGTCTTCTCCTGGAAGCCTGCTCTCCACCAAGCTATGCAATTCCGTCTTCAGTGTAAAGGGAGCAGCAGTAGGCAAAGAAAAAGATGGTGGAGATTTCTGGGCAAATGGCTGGGGATTGTGGTAAATACAAACCGCTCTTTTCATGATCAGATCTGTCCAAACCAGCTATGGCTTTGAAGTTATTGGATGTGGAACTCTTTTTTTTTTTTTTTTTTTTTTTTGGTATAGAATAGAGTTTATTCAGGGAAG
>BDUI01000517.1:168549-181267 GCA_002335545.1 Apodemus speciosus | reverse complement strand
TGTGTGTGTGTGTGTGTGTGTGTGTGTGTGTGTGTGTGTGTGTGTGAATAAAATACTGCTTGTAAAGTACTTAGTACTGTGCCTGGCACATAGCAAACTCCAAGCAAATGACAGCTAGTCTTATTATTGCATATGACTTGTTATTACTGGGAAGTAAGCCTGACCAATGTAGTGGAGGGTCGGAAAAACAGAGGGGAGGTACTGGTCTTGTTATGTCAGACCTAAGACTGTCTGAATTTTACACAGCCTAGAGAAAACAGTGACAGGAATGTTCCTGCCAGTCTCACTTGCAAATGGATGATATTTCTGTAAATAATGCACCACCAGGTGGGTACAGTGGTCATGTTTCTCAGCCTGGCTGTGCTTGGAGAAAACTGAGGTCTCAGCTGCCCCCTCTCCACAATGCAACAGCACGTCAACATCCCCTGTGCACCTCCCCCACTGTCAAAGAGCACAACCTAGACACTATGCCTGGGGAGCTGAGGAGGGAGCCTAGAAGCCCAGATCTTTTCCCGCTAGACTCAGTTGCCTGCTGGAGATCAAAGCTTTCACCTAGAAGGGGTCCTGGAGGACCCCGCTGCTGGCAGGGAGCTTTGGTTCCAACCCCTAAAGGCACTGCCCTCCCTTCCCTCCAGCTTTCTGCTCTCCTCACCTCTCTACACCGTCTTCGCTCCCCGCCCCCCACCCTCAGCAGGAAAACTTCCCGCTCCTGCAGCCACTTTGCCATCGGTATCCAAACCTCTGCCCCGCGTGCATCTTGCCTTGCCATTTCCTCATTCGTGGCGCCGAACCGACCTGAGGACCGCTTGGCAACTAGAAGGAATTCTTGGGGGCTTGAGGTGGGGGATGGAGGGAAATTACACCTCCCGAGGCGCGAACTCTGTAATCCTCCCCCCCTGGCGCCAGCTCCGTCCCCCCCCCCGCCCCCGTCCCGGGAAGGAGCGAGGAAGGGGCACACACCCAGAAGGGGCATGTGCTAGAGCTGCCCCCAAGTCACTCTGAGATGCCAGTGAGGACCCTAGCAATTTCTGCAGACCTCACAACCCCACACACGCCCAGCTATATGACCCTTTCCCAAGCAAGCCCTAGGCTGGCTGCTGGGGCACAGTACTTACTGTCGGGGACCCTCTCCAGGCCGGGTCTGCGTGGCTGCGGAGCCGGGAACCCTCCCTCTGTCTCTCCCGCGCACTGCCCCTGCCTGTGCCCAGCGCAGACACTGGCGGCAGGCAGCGGCGTCTGAAGGAAGAGAAAGATCACGCCTGCCTTAGAAACCCAGCCCCTGCTGTGACCAGAATCTTAAAGAACGAGGCGACTGGCTCAGCCCCAGAGCTGAGGCTGAGGGGGATGAACTAAGCAGGGAGCTGAGAAACAGCCTCTCTTTTGCACCTGGATTCAGGACCTCGTGAGCAGTCTGGTGTCCCTGGGGGACCCCTCCCTCTGGGAACAGAGGTGTATGGATAATCCAGCTGCTCCTTGGCTGAGCACTTACTAAGAGCTGGACACTGCTTTGCATGCATTCTCTCATCCCAGCGCCCTTTTCATTGTACAGAAAACAAGACCGAGGCTCTGGGGAAGCAAAACAAATACCCCCGGAGGTCCAGGAGAGAACTGGTGGGCTCCAGAAAGAAAACAGCAGGGATCTTAAATTAGGGGGTACCCAGCACAAAGGCTGCTTTGTATTACTGCAAAGTGGCATCTGAAGACCAGTCTCTGTCTCTCTGTCTCTCTCTGTCTCTCTGTCTCTCTCTGTCTCTCTGTCTCTCTCTGTCTCTCTGTCTCTCTCTCTCCTTTCCCCATTTTTCTAACTGGACTGAAAACAAGTGGCAAGTCCAGGCATTTGTCTTTAGCAGAGACGGCTCATTTCTGAATATTTGATAGGTGCCTACTATGTGCCAGGCTCCACGGGAGATAGAAAAGGGAGAAGGAGGATATTTGGATCCAGGTGGTCTTTTCTGAGACAAGATCAGAGTATCTGCTTGGTATTCTTCAAGACCGGAGAGGGCTCAGGTCCTAAAAGGAGAGAGTAGCCAGTGTTCTCAAGTAACTCTCACAGCAGAACTTCAGAGAGTCACTGATGGGGGACCAGAAAAAAGCATGTAGAGACAACTTGGGGAGGATCCTCTTGTAGTGGGGCTGATTCTGAGTCCTTTCTGCTACTGGATTAAGGGCCCATTGGATCAATTCCTCTGTGAAGGATGAGGGTGAGTGGAAGGCAGCTTTGTTAGGAAATCAAGTCCTCTTGGCTTCCCTGTGGCTGTCACACTAGCCTTTCTTTGGCATTGTCATCTGCGAATTGGGAAAGATCTCCTTCCTTCATGGTCAAAATGATCAAATAGCATAGCATTTGTGTCCTATTTTAATTACTTCAGAAGCTCAGTAGAGCTGTGTGTGGCTCGCCCTATCTATCTAGTCTCAGACATCTGAGAAGCTGAGTATAGAGGATCAACTGAGTCCAGGAATTCAAGAGCAGGCTGGGTGACATGACGAGACCATTTTTCAAAAYAACAGCAGCAACAACAGCAACAACAACAACAAGAACCATTATAGAATGCGTTTCTTCTTTCCTTGCAGCACATATGTATTAGCATCTATGTGTGTTGGTTCCTGTGCTGGGAGCCGCACACTTCCATAGTCCTGTAGGAGAGCCTACCTTTCGAGGCAGAAAGATCACAAGACTGGAAGTTAGAAAACCTTAAAAGCCCCAGTACTTTGATTAAACGGCTGTGTGACCCTGAATGAGTCATGTATCCCTTGGTACCTCAGTTTTCTTGTTGGGCAAACAGGGATAATAATGTCTTCCGGTCCTACTTTCTGGGGGTGTTTGTAATGCTGGAGGGAGGCAATAGATATAAAGGAGCTCTGACAAGTATAAAGTCACTAGACAAATGTCAGGGATTAGTCTGTCTCTAAGTTGGGAGGGGGCTACTGGGAGGTAAAGCCGAAAAGAAAGCCTGGCTGACTCTCCTAGATTGATTGCACTTAATTTCATCTTTCCAGAACCAGTGAGCCTGCACCTATGCAGCCCCTGCTCTGCGGAATAGCATTCTCCCTCGGTGGTGCCTGTGACACACTGGTTAGTGATGGCTTGGCATTGAACCGAGGAGATTGTTTTAAGGACTTGAATGGAACCAGCAGGACTGTCTGGGGCTTTGGGTCTCTAAAGCAGCCTCCTCCTCTTCGGAGATTATCCAACCCCAGAATTGCAGGTGTCTGGGTCAAAATCTCGTAAGACCCCCAAGACACTTCCCTCCAGAAAACACGGAGCTCATGTTAGACAGCAAAGTGTGTGGTCAAGAGGGGGAAAGGCTTACTTTTGCTGAGAGCTGGGGTTCTGGGGTTCTGGGTTCTGGGTTCTGCCCAAGTAGCTGAGGTCACAGGGGAACTAGTAGAGACTTTGGGAGAGTCTTTTTGCTTGTTTAGCTCATCTCATGGACACCTCAACTATCTTTACAATCTACATTACAACACGGTTGTCTCTTGGTATCTACAGAGTAGGTTTCAGGATCCCAAAATATAAGGATGCTCCTCTCCCTTATTTGAAGCAGCACAGTAGGCGCATGTAATCTATGCACATCCTCTTGTATACTTTAAATTATCTCTAGATTATTTAAAAATCTAATACAATGTAAAAGTTATGTAAGTACTTGTCACACCATATTGGTTAGTGACTAATGACAAGGAATAAAATTCAACACAAACACAATTCAGAATTTCTTTCTTTCTTTTTTTTTTTTTTGGAAAAGAAGCAAGATAATTTGATTCTCCAGAATATTTTGATTTACAGCTGGTTAAATGTGACAACATAGAACCCAAGGGTATCAGAGACTGACTGTAGTATGCCTGCTATGGAGCTGTGTCTTCAAGATCATTTTCCAGATTTCCAGAGCACTTACCTTTACCCTCAGCTACCCTAGGGAAACGCACTAAGGAAACCCAGGCTCCTTCCTGATGGGCAGTTTCTAGACAAATCTGATAGATTCCTCCCTTCCAGGCTCATTTCCAGTCGGATCATCATTGTCAAGAATGGCCAGAAGCATGTCAGAGCTGACGGAGGACTAAGGGAAGTCTCAGGAACCGAGGGAGCAGGGCTAAGCTCAGAGCTGCCCCGAACAGCCCTAGAAGAACTAGAAAGAAAGCCAAAGGGAGGAAAGAAGCACTTTGGCCTTGAGCCACGGCACCTGCAGCAAGTAGGTCCCCAGAGAGGGCACGGAACAGACATGTCCCACACCCAGCCTTCCTTGGCAGCCATAGAGCCCATCCCTCCTGTGTCTGGGGCTCTTCTCGATGTCTTCATAGATTCCCTTGTCACATCCATCTCGCCCAGGCTGCTTCTCTTAATAAAGTGCCCCTGCGGCCACTCCAGACAGCCTGATGTTATCCTTCATTCTCACGTCCTCCCTAGCCTGGGCCACCCAGCAGAGATTCCAGCTTCCCAGGGCACAGTATAGTTTTCTGGCTGCAAAAGCTTCTTGAGTGTCTGAGCTTGTGACTTGATGGTAGCTTTGGGTGCATTCGGAATCATATCCTCTTTCTTTGCCTCACTGGGGGTGATCTAAGCCCCTGATTCAGATCCTTGCCCTGGGTTCTTCTCCTTCTCTGTCTGGCCTGTATCTCGTTCCCTAGACCAGTTGCTGCTGCTGCTGCTGCTGCTGCTGCTGCTCTCTTCAAACCTGTAGCTTGACTCTAATTTACAATGCCGGTTGGTCTCTTAGCAATAACCCTCCCCACTCCCTTGTTTATACCCACACCTAAAGAGCAGAAAGCCTCAAGCTCCAAAGGAATGAATCATGATGGTAACATTTCAGGCACAGAGACAGGCAATTGAAGAGACACATTTGATCACGTGATGTTTACCTATGTGTAAGACTGGCCCTCAAGATATTCTGGCATTTTCTCTCAAATATAATGAAGACTTGGGATAATAGCAAATAAGGAAAGAGAAAACACCCTGGGCTGAGAGCAGGGACAGTTTGCTGTTCACCTCAGCTCTGGCAGTAATTAAACCTATGTGGCCTTACACCTTCCCTTTCAAAGCCTCAGTTTCCCCACACATCCAAGGAGAATGCTGTATTCACTGTTTCCATGGTTCCTTTCTGTTTAAATAAACAAACTTTAAGGTCTCTGACACTGGAACTTCTGTTCTTCTAAGGTTACTGGGCAGCAGGTATATTAGCATTATGTGTGCAGAGGAGTTAGACAGAGTCGGCACTCTGGATGTGGACCTGATACTGCTACTTAACAGTATCTAACGTACCCTTTGCTATGGAAGCAAATCAAGAAAACAAGACTTCTATGGTTTCCAGAAGTAGTTATCTGCTTGAGTATCCCCTAGACCAGTGAGTGGTTCTTAACTTTCTTAATGCTGTGACCCTTTAATACAATTCCTCATGTTGTAGTGACCCCAACCATAAAATCATTTTCGTTACTATAATTTTGCTACTGTTATGAATATCAATGTAAATATCTCTGTGTGTTTTCTGATGGTCTTAGACCAGCCCTGCAAAAGGGTCATTCGACTCCCAAAGGAGTTGTGACTTACAGGTTGAGAAACACTGGCCTGGGCTCTCTAGGACTGGTTCCACTGATGGAGGATCAGCTGATTTTTTTTTTTTTTTTTTTTTTTTGGTTTTTCGAGACAGGGTTTCTCTGTGTAGCCCTGGCTGTCCTGGAACTCACTCTGTAGACCAGGCTGGCCTCGAACTCAGAAATCCGCCTGCCTCTGCCTCCCAGAGTGCTGGGATTACAGGCGTGCGCCACCACCGCCTGGCAATCAGCTGAATTTCTCCAGGAAATGCATGTAACACCATCTGACCTATTAAAATCTTACATTCCTTACTTAGCCATTGGTAAACAGCTCCTTACCCCAGGGCCTCTGAGTGCCTCTTTCCTTTCCCAGCACTCCAGATTGGCTTCTGACCCAATAGCACGTTCAGATTCTTGGAGCTGCTCTTTTGGTCTGGTCAGTGCCTCTGAAATGGAGGCCATGCAAGAATTTTTTAACATTGCCATGATCTAGGATTCTACTCTATTTCACCGTACCTCACTTTCTACTTTTCTTCCTTCTCAAGATGCTGAACTGAGGGATTGAGTCAGGTGGACCCTGATTGTTTTACGCAATGGAAAGAAGACAGATGTGAGAGGAGGAGACTGGTTATGTAGTTTTCAGCCCCTGCCTTGGTGACCTGGGTCCAGTTGCTAGAAGATGAAGGCAAGCACGTAGACACTGGAAGGATTTGCCTTCCTTGATCCACTGCTGCCCTCCCCAGGCCAGACGTTCCCATTGGCTCCCCAGCTGTAGGCGAGTAGCTTTTCCTCCTCCTGTCTTTTTCCTTCTCCTATCTTTCCCTCCTTGGATGCTGACACCTCATCCTCTGCTTCCAGTCAGACAAGCTCCCCAGCCCTGGAAACCCCCATCACTGGGCTCCTCTCCTCCCTCCCTCTGAGATCCCATTTCCTTCCCCTTGTCAAGGCCTAGCAGCTCCAATAGGTGCTTTGCCCCTGTTGCGTGAATGTTCTGTTCTCCCTGGGCCCAGTATTAATTTGCTCTCATTTGTGAGCTGCATTGTTAACGCGCATGGCCTTTTCTCCATGTGTAAAGCTGCTCCCTGCTGCCTCTGTTGCCTCCCCACCCACACCCTTCTTAACCTTGTATTAACAGGCCCTCTCTTGTTGAGAGGGGGCTGGGCTTCTGCAAAAACAAGCTCTTATATATGATGCAGTGAGTGATTCACTGCATCCTCACAAACGCCAGGGGAAACCATTCCTGTGGGATGGTTGAGGGGACCAAAGCTTGGAGAGGTGAGAAAGCCTGTGTGTGTGTGTCTGTCTGTGTGTGTGCGTGTGTGTGTGTGTGTGTGTGTGTGTGTGTGTGTGTGTGTGTGNAGAAAGCCTGTGTGTGTGTGTCTGTCTGTGTGTGTGCGTGTGTGTGTGTGTGTGTGTGTGTGTGTGTGTGTGTGTGTGTGTGTGTATGATGCGTGTGCTCAAGAAAGCATGATGTACAATGGCCAAGAGGGCCTAGAAACACAGCTCTTTTCAACAGAACCCCATGCATTACCTCTCTGAGGGCCAGATAGAGTTTTCAGAAAAGTATATACTCAGCTATAACTCTGGATTATGATTGTGTGGGGTGGGGTCACACAATCTCTGTGGAACAGGCCCCTACGTGAGTAGTTTTGCAAACCTCCTTCAGGCAATTCCTATGTGCAGCCAGGGTGAGAGCCAAGGCCTGAAATGAGGAAGTTGGGAGGAGAAGGAAGAGAGGAGAGGAGAGGAGAGATGARGGGGGGGGCAGGGGAAAAGAGTAAACAGAAGGAAGAGAAAGAGAAGACATTTGGTTTAGCAGCCTGACAGTTTTCTCGAAAACCTTGGGCATCTCAGTAAAAACTGAAGAGAGAGTGGGTATAAATTATGGCCACAGTCTCCCCTGCATTTTGCCTAAAACCCTTCTTTAGGCCTCTTCAGTCCCTCCTCAGCCTTGGGCTGACTTTGTAAATCATGGCACAGAGAGTAAAGGCACCCCTCTCCATGCATGTATTATCCAGGGGTCTAAGTGTGTTTTATCTTAAGTAGGAGCTAAATTGCCTGGGTTACAACCTATGGGTGTCTGGAGCTGAAGGGTAAAGTCTTCCCTGTCAGTCAATTAGAAACAGCTGATCTTCATACTACAGATTGCAAGGCCTAGGAATAATAATCATCTAAATAGTTACTATGCATTAATCACTTCTATGTGACACGTATCCCAGTGATGTGACCTCAGCTTGTTCTCATAATTATCTTCTGAAGCAGGTATTGCTTTTATACCTATTTTACATATTGGGAAAATGAGACTCCAGTTACTTTATTCAAAGGTTACTCAGCAAAGCAAGCAGGGGACACTTTGTTAGGCTTACTCCATATCTTTAGTGACTTTTAAATTATTTATATAAAAATGTACATATAATATATTTTGATCATATTGTCCCCCTCCCCCAGCTTCCCCCTCCCCAGGTCCTCCTTACCTCTCTAACCATCTAACTTCATGTTCTGTTTCCCTTTCTCTCCACTCTCCTCCTCCCATAAAACCACCAGATCCAAAAAGGTCAGAACAAACAATGCGTGCGTACTTGTCTGTTTGTATAAAATGTGCGCGCATTGCTCACAGAGGCCAAAGGAAGGTGTTGGATTCCCTGGAACTGGAGTTACAGGTAGCTGTGAGCCAGCCACTGCTAGTGCTGGGAAACGAACCCAGGTCCTATGCAGGAGCAGCATGTGCTCTTAATTTCTGCTCCATCTCTCCATGCCCTTGATATTCTTTTTATTGTTATTACATAAAAACTGGCAATGGCTCAGCCGGTAACATCACTTGCCCTCAAGCCCAATAACCAGAGTTTGATCCCTGGAGCCTACACAATGGAAGGAGAGGGCTAACTCCCACAAACTGTCTATACACAGAGAGGGGGGGGGAGGAAGGGAGAGAGAGAGAGAGAAGCATTCTCCCCAACAAATCAATAAACGTTATTTAAAACTGTGAAAATCCTCAGATCACACATGAGGATCCAGAGTTTTGGCTTCTCTTGACCATATGTAGCAGATGTGCAGCTTGGCCTTCATGAGGGTTCCAAACCCCTGGAGCAGGGGCTGTCCCAGAGGCTGCTGCCTGCACGTGGGCTGTGTTCTTCTAGCTGGGCTGCCTTGTCTGGCCTCGGTGGGAGAGGAAGCAGAGAGATGAAATGCCAGAGTTGGGGGGGGGATACCCAGGGGGCCTATACCCACTCAGAGGAGAAGGGGAGTGGGAGGGAAGGGGGRAGCATTGAGGGGGTAGGAGGAGGCAGTGAGTGGGATATAAAGCGAATAAGAAAAATATTTTAATTAAAAAAAAAAAAACAACTGTTAACCCAGTGTTTTAAGGAACTGGCAAATAACAATTTGATAGAACTAAGTGGTGGTGTCCCATTGGATGAAAAGCTCTCTGGGTCACCCTAGTACCCAACAAGCCTTCTGTAGCCTCATTATAGGGTGAAATGTCAGTTTCCATTTAATATTTCACCTAAACTCCTGGCTTGTTTTATTAAAAGAACAATACAAAAAGGGAAAGTGAACATTTCTTGGCCATTGCATCGGATCTTCCCCTAATGAGGGGACTCTTTCAGACTCGGCCCTGTGGGCATCTGAGCCTATAATCCCATCTCTCCCTTCTTCTATTTCTTTAACACAGTGAGAGGACAAGCTGAGTGTCCCTGTCACATACTGGTCCAGAGTTTCTGTGGTGGAGGCAGTACTTGTGGAGGCACTGGTGTTACAGATGACCTCTGGCCCGTGGACGCTGTCCTGGAACCGGGAAGAAAGATGGATCTACAGAACCTACGCAATGGAAGATAGCTAGCTGAGTTCTACCTTCTAAGACTGACTGACTAGTTTAGCTTCCTGTCCATCATCTGCGAAATGGGTATAGTGAGAATATCATTATTATTTTGTTATTAAATTCTGTTACTAATGTATATACTCCATGGGGTTATTATGAAGAGAATATATATACATACATATATGTGTATATATATACATACACACACACACACACACACACACACACACACACACACACACACATATATATATATATATATTCACAAAGGTGCCTGGATCCAAGGGAATGCTTAATAAATGCTAGCTAGTTTTATTCCCTATATTCTTCATATTGGTTTCCTTTGCTGCTTTTCTTTCCCCTCTCTCCTTGCTATAGTTTTTACTGTACTGAAGACGGATCTTAGGCATTCACGCACACCAACTCAAGTGTCCCACCACTACGATGCATACATACTCAGCCTATACGCCCGCCTTTAATACATGGATTTGTTGGAAAAAAACGCCATCTCGATGTAGATAACAGTGTCAAGTATCCAATGACTCTGTGTTGGGTCAACGTTATAGATGCAGGACAATGTTACAGATGCTTCTTTCTGGGACGATCTTCTTTCGGGGCCACTTGTGGAAATTTGGAGTGATGTTTACAAGCAAAATGGCATTTCCTGCTTTAGGGGGAAGATAGTATTACAGTGGGGAATCACACTAAGTTTTTACACTCCCTTTGCTATTTTTTTCTCTCAGAATGCTCACTGCCCGCCAACCTCTAACTTCACCACTTGGACTTACCTGAAGTCACCTTGCCTGCAAAAGCCTCTGAATGCCATCTTCCCTTAGGCAGGGTTAATTTAAAAGTCTAGCCTCCATTAAACTGTGTGTTCTTGGAAGGCAGGGCGTGACCTCTATTCTGCTCCATCATATTCCCAGAACCAGACACAGTAAGTGTGTGTGTGTGTGTGTGTGTGTGTGTGTGTGTGTGTGTGTGAGTGAGTGAAATTTTAAGACAAGGTTTCACTATATAGACCAGACTGGCCTGTAACTCAACATGTCCCCAAGGCTGGCCTGTAACTCACCATCCTCCTTCCTCGCCTTCACTGTTGTTGGGACTGCAGGCATGGACCACTACCCCTGCTCAGTTAATATTTTATAATTTTTTAATTTAAACTTACTTATTTTATCTTTTGTGTATGAATGTTTTCCCTGCATGTATGTCTGTACAACAGGTCCCCCCCCATGCTCTTGAAAGCTAAAAGAGGGTGCTGGGTTCCTTGAAATAGAGTTAAAGATAGTTGTGAGTCACCATATGGGGGATGGGAATTGAACCCAGGTCCTTTGGAAGAGCATCCAGTTCTCTTAGCTGCTAACTCATCTCTCTAGCCCTGGTAAATGACTTTTGAATGAATGGGACAGGGGAGATTGTGGTGAAAAAAACCTCTGAAGAAGACGCCTTAGCAGTCACACTTTCTGGGTCTTAGAGGCCCTCTTAACTGTCTCAGTGAGCACTCCATGTTCTTCTGTCTAACATAAATTCTCTGTTCTAAGATTTCCTTGTAGGGTCAGTAAACAAAACCATCTGGAGCCTTTCCAGATGTTTAGCGTGTCCTTTTTCCTTTGGGTAGCCATCATCTGTGATGACAATGCATGCTTCTCCCACTTACCTTTTTGGAATGTCCTCTCAAGTATTAGGAATTTGCTGAAGAGTCCCCTCCCACCCCCCCACTCAAGCATCAAAGAATGGGCATTTGATATTTCCATCCTCTTTAGGGTCTCCTACTAGGTCTTTCTTCTCAGAAACATAGTCGAATCTCCCAAGCTTCTACTCCAAGAAGATTTGTCACCCTGAGATGCCACCTACTTCTGAGTATAGTTCTAACACCCCTTCAGTCACACCCCATAATTTGTCCTCAAAATCAGGAGAGAATTTTCTTCAAATGGTTGTAGGCCCCAGTCTCTTGTAGAGAATAGGCTCACACAGTTTGGCTCACCAGTCGCAATGTAGGATAGCCATGCTCAAAAAAGTTACCCCCACCCTCCAGTGTGGTCTGGTCACCATTACCAATCACAATGCAATTTTCCTATCCTTTTTTTCTCCAGACACAGACTCTGGACACACAAAAACAACTTGAGGGCCATTAAGTCAAAAGTACATTTTCCCCCCAAAAGCCAGATAATTTGGAGGCATTAGCAGACACCTTGGTGCTTCTGTCTCAGGAGGAACTAATGTCCTATAAGGTGGCTGGCACTGGGCTAAGAAGTGCTCCGTGCAGAGCCCTACAAGTTGGAAAGCGTGCATTCTAGGACCCAGCGTGTGCTAGAAGAGCCGAGTGAGGTATGGAGGCAGTGGGAAGACTCAGGAAGTAAGTTTCCTAAGGTACCTATTCTACTACTATGTGTACGCATGGTTGCATGCATGCACACACAAGTGTGAGTGTGCATGCTTGCACACCAAAACGCAGGCAGGGCCACAAGTTGGCAGGAAAACACCACCCACACTCTTGCTATAAGACCCACATGTGATTTGCCAACAAATTGCAAATTAACCTCCTAGTGAACAGATTAATGGTATTCATGGTAATTTACGCTCCAAGTTTCATAGCAACAGACTTTGAACATTCTGGTTGCATAAGAATTCAAGGATTTTTAAGTTCCTGGAGACATTGTAGTAATTAACCTGATAAGCCTATGCAAATTAGCCCCAATTTGACACTGTCATTTCTTCAGTATCCAAAGTATTGGCTCCGAAGGTTGAAGGTTGCTGCTCCAGATCCTTGGCTTGAGGTGCTAAGCTGACAGATGCCAGTCTGCATTTGTGGATGCAAATGAGGCCGCAGAGCAGAACTCCCTATCAGACCAACGAAAGGACCAGACAATTACAAATGGTCTACTGCATGACAAGGAGAACGGAATTGATGCTTTGGGAGAGAAGATGATGGGGCCCCAGTGAATCCAGACAAGACTGACAGGGATATCTTTAAGGTCCTTGGTTTGGGACACAAATTCCTGATGTGTGCAGAGTCTGGCCTGAAGGTCAGGAAGAAGCAGCCTTTTTGTGGCATACTGCCATGAGCTACTGAAGGTGCTTTTTTTTTTTCCCCCAGAAAGATCAGTTTCCAAAAATAAACCCAGAAGCTGGGATTCCCAGTTTCTTCCCTAGGAAGGTGAGGTTTAATTGGCTCTGTTGCCCATTCTTAGGGAAAAAAAATCCCAGAATATGCTCAACTCCCTCATCAAATTAATCAGCCTAGAGCACGGCTTGTGTGCTATCTCTGTGGGTGAACTAGTTCCTATCCAATAATGTGTAGCTTCAGGGGGTGGCCACTTCTCCATACCCCCACGGGTCTCCATCCTTGACCTCCTTCTTGTTGGATCTCTTGAACCT
>BDUI01000517.1:144836-163110 GCA_002335545.1 Apodemus speciosus | reverse complement strand
CCATGCCTGCCTGACGCTGCCATGTTCCTGCCTTGATGATAATGGACTGAACCTCTGAACCTGTAAACCAGTCCCAACTAAATGTTGTCCTTATAAGAGTTGCCTTGGTCATGGTGTCTGTTCGCAGCAGTAAGACCCTAAGATACAATATCAACTGTGGATTATCAGTAGACAGAAAACAATTCCAGTAGAACAACCCACACTTATGGTATGTGCCCTGATGTTAATACATAGAAGGCTTAGGAACTATTGCCATGCATGATTACCTCTTTCAGGTGAGTTTGCATCTCCCTTTTAAAAGAATGAGATCCTGGACCATAGCACTTCTTGTATCATTGACCTAGTGAGAAATTCAAATGAAGCCTCAGACCTCCTGCACGATGAGGTGTTTCCACAGTCTAGTCTCTTTTACATTCTTGTTTCTGCTTGAATGGGAATATGAGACAGGTCAGTCAGTGGGAGTATGGAAAAAGTCGGAAACACTGTTCACCCCAATTGGGCACCCTCAGGATTGGCCGTGTTCCTCAAGTTCAAATATCTCTAAGTGCCATCCTTCTCATCATTTTACCTAGTCTACATGGTCTCTAAACACACAATTCTGGCCAGCAGCAGAAGGCAGCTGAAGCAAAGACACTTGTGACATCCTTCAAAGAAACACTTCTGAGAGCTTTGCCTGTATCTGAATGAAAGTCCAGGCATAGATGTACCTCATGGTACAGAAGACTTGTATCCTGAACATCTTTCTTGCAAAACTAATTTACACATACCCAAACTTATTTTTTCTTTTAAGTTTTAACATAAAACTGGAGATATTTTTTTCCCCTCTGAGGGAAGAAAGAAAACCAAACCAAAACAAAAAAACGGGGCCCCAAGATTTAATAAAAATCATGTTTATGAATGCAACAGAGCAACACACTTGAAAAATCACAAATATGAATGGAAAAAAGGAGCATTTTCTTATAAAATATTAACAATGCCCCCAAATGAGTTGCAAGATCTGAATACAAAGTAGCTAGTGTTATTTTGATGTTTGGCACAATAGCTTAAAGGCCTAAAAGAAAAACAACGACAGCTTAACTGAACAGAACACACCAGACTAAAAAGTTGCCTAGCTTCGGAGAAAATTGTCTTTGTAATGATTTACAGCAGGGGATCATGGAACATTCTTTAGATGCTCTGATGCTGAGCTTGGGTACCCAGGAGAAGCTGCTGGGTTTAAGACACGAACAAGGTGATCTGGGCCAGAGAACAGACCAAGAAGCACAGCCGTGGCACTGCTTAAAATGCCCCGGGAAATGAGTTAATTGGGAACAAGGGGGTATGGAAAGACTTTCTGGTGACACAAGATTCAGAGGCTGTGAAGGAACTCTAAAGCGAATCTTTGGGTGCTGGACAACCAACCAGTGCTCCAATTTATAAATGTGGAATTAGCCCCTGTTCCTTTAGGAAAAAAAAAATCTATGAAGGACTTTCTAGCCTTGGTATTTCTCTGAAGAATGTTCCAGAAGAGAGCATATAAAGGGGTCCTATGGACAATAAAGGCTTGAGAAATTCTATGCACTGTAAATTGGTGCCACTCAGAATTTAATACACGGACAACTCCCCTGATGATCTTGTCACAATGCCAGTTCTGTCTGGGAAAGTATGGGATGGAGGCTTGAGATCCTGCAAGTCTAACAAGGTCCCAGGTGGGGTCTTTTCTGCCAGTCCTCAGACCACACTTCAGATGGAAAACCTCTAAATGTCCTTTTGGAGATTCATGATGCTCATTAGTATATTAAAAGCTTGGCAAAATCCTGTAGTAAAACTTAGCTTATCTAACTCAGTACTTATCAAAGTCATTTGTACCCAGAAACCCTTTTCTCCCTGTGGTGCCTATTAATCCCTCACAGGTGGAATACCATACAAGTCCATTTGGGAAATGCTAATCAAGCTAATACTACTTCACCTGGACTGACTTTTTCCTCTCTCTCCTACCACTGCACCCAAGAACTGTACATTTGGGGTCATGGTCACAAACCCAATCTATAGTTACCTAATAGTCCTGTAAAAACAAAGATATGCCAGGGCTGTGAGTTACCAATGGTTTACAAAACCCAATAAAAAGAAAAATATCCCCAAACTCTATTTACCAGCCCGTCGTACTCACTACTTTTCAAAGTGCTTCTCAGCCTTAATGTGGCTTGAGCTGAAATAAAAGAAGGGGGAAAGTAATGAGATTTACAGTGGAAGGGAGCTGGCATTTTCAAAAAGAGAAAAAATGGGACAACGAACAAATAACTTTGAAACTAGACAGGAGGTAAGGGATTCAGGAAAATTAGGGTGAGGAGGAAGGAGGCCACACAAAGAGATGCTAATGGGCGGGGCATCCAGCCATTGTCATTCAGATAGTTTGTACTCACAGAGTCAGTTGAACTAAATCAAATGCAGAGGAAGAAAATACAGAGTCATCTTGTTTACCAGGCTTACACCTACAGGTCTTAGCTACTATATATTTTCCCAAAAGTCTTTTATACAAATTGATTGGTCTAGAGGCCCTCTCTGAGCATACCCCCTATTCTTATGGCAATGGCTGCCAGATGGAAATAGTCTTGGTTCATCTGGAGGCCATATCTATTCACATCTACAGTGGCCTGCTTCCCCAGCCCTTATCCCAGTTAGCAGATGGGGTTGAGACATTTCCAGTGATCAGAAGCCAAAGGTAGGCAGATACTGCTAATAAAGCATAAAAAGGGAGAAATGCAACTTGACATAGGACATAAGGTTCTAGAGTCAGACAAAGGTTGTGGCTTAGCTCTTGTATTGCCTTGCTATGAGGTCATGGATAAATTGGTCTATGCAAACCTCCATTTCCTCTTCTCTGAAGTGGACTAAGAGGCATAGTGTAGTGACACACGACTTTAATTTTAGCACTTGGGCAACTGAGGCAGGAAAATTCTAAGTTTGAGACCAGCCTGGGCTATTTAGTGAGTTCAAGTCCAACCTGTAATACACAGACAGAATCTGTCTAAAAAAAAATCTGAAACAATAAAATTAAATAAGACACAGCTAAGAATAGTATCTATCCCCGAGCCATATGAAGGTTTAGGGTAGCATCTGGCAGATAACAAGGTTAAACTAACTATCAAGTGCTATTACCATCACTATTTATTGCTATTAAGGGAGTTTTAGCACAAAGAAAGGCTTTGACAGCTAACATGATGACAAGATGACAATGCCCACTTTGGTACTTGACCTCAGGAAGCAGTACTGGGTTTGATTCCTCATGATGGTACCTAATAGGAAGTATCAGTTTTCCCAGATGTAAAACACAGTCCTACCGTTGTGAAGATGAAATGAAATGACATTTGTGAAATAGGGGCCCRAATTCAAAGCCCAGAGGCAAGAACATGGCAGTGCACAATGAATATCTGCTGTATAAAATGTCACATTTTTATCCCAAAGAATTTTTTGTCACAATCTTCTCCTTCTTCCCCACTTCCCTTGTTTGTTCTYCCCTTCCCCCATGTCTTAGGTCATGAAATAAGGATGTTTTTCTCTGTACTTAGAAAAGTCATGTCAGTTTGCAAATGCTTTGCCAGTTTTGAAGTCTCCCTTGCAAGATTTGGGCCCTGCTTCTTTGGATGGGAATGACCGAGCATGCCTCTTTGATGATTTCCAGAGACAATGGAGACCATTTGGGGGTCCTTGTCAAAACAATGTGTATCTGGAGTGAACTTTCAGCCATCCTGACAGATGGGAATCCTTTTTGGGGAGGGGACTGAGACTATCTTTAGGGAAAGCCGATTGCCTTGACTACTTGTATCAAGTACATGTACAAGTACAAGTATATCCCTTGGCATGAGACAGGGACAGGTATAGAGAGAACTTAAAGTTATTGCGAAGGAACACTGGGCAGGGAGGGGGATTTGAGGCTGGGCAGAAGGAAGAGAAGGTAGTGGTGGCAGAGGAGGAAGGGGAAGGGGGGGAGAACTGAGGAACGGAATGGGTAGCTAGAACCCAACTAAATAACTGGCCAAGGGATTTCTTAGGCTCAAGATTCTAAACTTTAATGTGGTTGTTTGCACTGCTGTAAAACAAATCATCCTGTCTTCCCAAAGCCTTCTTTCTGTATCCAGTCCTAGGGGAAATGGTTATTTGGGTGGAGTTAAGGAAGACAGTAAACCTCCACATATTGGTGGGCATGGAAAAAATATAACAGGTAAGCCATTCAAAGTCATATCTCTTAAACTCTGCCGGGACATTAGCATTAGCCAGGGAAGTGTTTACAACCTAGCAATGTCCCCTAGGGCATCTCCTCAGAGACTCAGATATAACTGATCTGGGGTGTTGCCTGTGCTTTTAAGAGTGTATTGACAGTCTTAAAGACTCCGGGGATGCTTCTGACAGTCAAGGTATAGTACCATGCTGGAAGCAGGCTCTTAAAGCCAGCAGTTATCATTAGGGATAAGGAGAATGGAAATCCTCCCTGGGAACACCCAGGGCATAGGTCTTGAATAAATCTTAATGCCTAGCTTCAGGGAGGGCTAACTGGTGTCTTCCGTCTAGGACTTCCCCCTCAGCTGTCCAGTTCCTTCCCTGCCTGAGCGATGACAACTCTCAGTTCAGTTTATGATGTTACAGCCCATGATGGACATCTCTTTTTCCCCGTTTCCTATTATTTGTGCTGGAGATTCCCTCTCTCCCTTCCTCCCCCTGCCTTCCTCTCTTGATCCCTCTGTGTTGCACGTGTGTATGTTTATATATGTATGAGTGTATGCTTGAAATCCTGAAGATGTTGGCTTTAAGCAAGAATGAGGGCAAGCAGGTGGAAAACAGTTGCCTTCTTCCATGTCCTTTTATGTGGGTTACCACCAGAAGGTGTGGCCCAGAGTTGAGTGAGTCTTCCAGGTTCAAATAATCTGTTTAACTAAAGTCCTCACAGTACTGCCCAGCAGCTTGGGTTTTAGTTAATCCTAGGTATAGTCAAGTTGACAACCAAGATTAGCCATCACACACACAAGGCAATAGCTTGTCAAATATCTTTGTGTTCAGAGGAACCTGGGACAGTCCTCAGAGAACTCCCACTACTGTCAGGGTAAGCAGACTGTTAAGGGAGTGTGCTGGGAAATCCAGCAACTTCAAGTCCTCAAAGGTGGCAAAGAGACTGTCCCTAGACTCTTCAAAACACATCTGCTTGTCCATGGTCTACCTGGAGTTGGACTTCCCTGGTCTTCAGAGTGCCTAAAGCAGTCTGAGAAATGTCTAGAACACCTAAGCCCATTTTATGAGATTACTGGAAATGGCATCCGGGAAAGATCTAGCTTCCTGGGGCTCTTCTCCATACCCATTCATAGTGCCTTCCCCATCACGTCGACAGATCCTGTTCATCTCTTTGCCACCCCCCCCCCTCCCCTAGCATTTTATGCCACTCGGAGTAAAGTAGGCTTCACAGGCCAAGATACCAGTTAAAAGCTCACTCCATCACCAGCAAGGCAGGAGTCAGCATTTTAGCAGCAGTTTAGCTGCAACCAGAGAAGGCAAAAGCAGAGAACAGCAGATTGCAGATGCCAATTCCCTCGTTTTTATAGGCCCAGGCCTGAGGGATGGATCATCCTGTCTCACCTCCTGAAGCTAAATGTGACAAATGAGTGCTTGGCTGTGGGAAGCCATTCACTGAGCTAGAACCAGAGAGGAACAATTGTCCTGCCCCTGTGTCCATGCCTTCCTCCACTCCTGTCCCTCTACTGGGACAATTGCTTGGCTTAAGGAAAATAAAATAAGCCTGGCTTCAGGCTACCCGAAGGGAAAGGGTTGCCACAGCTCCCTTTCCCGGGATACTTTGCTCAGGGCCACAAGTATGAGTCAAGTAGACCGGAAGCCATAGCAGAGTAAAGCCTGTTAATGTTGTTGACCCATTTTAGAACTTCATAGATACCTTTCTTTTTAAAACAAGTTTTTATTTTCTTATTTTTTATTTTCTTATTATTGTACATTTATGTACATAATGTATGTCTTACATGTGCCGTGGCACTCCTGTAGGGGTCAGAGGACAACTATGTGGAATATACTCTCTTCTACCTTTATGTAGGACACAGGGACTGAACTCAGGTCACCAGGCCTAGGAAACAAGCACTTTAGCCACTGAGCCATTGGGACAGCCACTAGATACCTCACTGGCTCCCAGAATCTTTTTATAATGAACAAAAATATTTAAATGAACTTAAAAGTATTTTTATTTATTCTTTGACAGTTTCATACATGTATACAATGTGTTTTCATCCAATCCACCCCAACTCCCTTCACTGACAATTCCTACCGGAACCACCCCACCACATGTCTCTCAGTTTCACGTACTCTTTTAAAATGTAGTTTAAAAAAATGTTCTTAAAGGAAACGTGCTGGTGATGATGGCCATTTTGCTCCCTGATCTTCAGGTTTCCCTGCAGTAGAAGTCTCAGTGTGTTCTCACAGCTCTTCCATTGTGTGCCACAGGAGGCAGCAAAGGTGAAGAGGCTGCCACAGTGTGTCTGCCCTACATTGGGTGTTGATATGGGGTTCATCATTCCATTCCCATCTTGGCTTCCTGTCCTTTCCATCCACGTCTCACTCCGTTTCCCATTGTCCCATTCAGTAATGAGCCCTCTGTGATGTTTTTCTTTTTAAGAATTTATTTACATCATTTCTATCGTTCCCTCTCTCCTCTCCATTTTTAACGCATTGGGTCCAATGGTAGTACTTCCAGTATGTGTATGCATGAAGGACCATCTGCTAGAGTACTGTCAATCTACCAAGGGCCATGTTCCAGATGAACGGTCTAGCCCTCCCCCAGCATCCATGAACTACCAATGGCTCTTCACCTTGGTGAGCCTTGCCTCCATCTATAGTGGAATTCAGACTTCTTGTGGATGCAGCCATAGTTGCTGTGAGTTCATGTGTGCCGTGGTCCTGTCATGTCCAGAAGACACTGTTTCTCAGCAGTCATCTGTGGCCTCTGCCTCTTGCAGTCTTTCTGTCCCTTCTTCCTTGATGATCTTGAAAGTTTTAATTAATTTCCTTCATTTTGGTGGTGCTGGGGATTGAACCTAGAACCTTGAATATGCTGGGCAAGCAATCTACCATTAAACTATTTTTTGTTGCCCCAAAGATGCTTTTCTTTACATTTTTTATTATGACTGTGTGTGTGTGTGTGTGTGTGTGTGTGTGTGTGTGTGTGTAAAGTGCATGTGCAAGAATGTTGGCATATGAGTTTCATAGCACATATGTGGAGGTCAGAGGACAACCTAGGGAACTGGTCCTTTCCTTCCTCTTTGGGTCTGAGGATTGAAGTTAGTCAGGCTTTTGCAGCATCTTTACCCATTGAACCTTTCCTTTATTTAAAATAAGTTTTAAATGTTATTATTTATTTTGTGTGCATTGGTGTTCTGCCTGCATTTTATGTCTGTGTGAGGGTGTCAGATCTTCTCCAACAAGTTACAGTCAGTTGGGAATTGCCATGTGGGTGCTGGAAATTAAACTCTGGTCCTCTGGAAGAGCAGTCAGTGCTCTTAGCAGCTGAGCCATCTCTCCTGCATCCTGCCCCCATCGAACCTTTCTGCCATCCCCTAGAGCTGTATTTGAAAACCTAGTAAACCAATGAAACCAAAGAAAAAAACCTGCATATTTTCTAACAGGGTCAAACAAACAAGTAACTATTGAATCTGAACAGGCCTGAAGCATATGATTTGGTATGGGATCCTTCTCTTTGTAACTGAGAGAAGCTTCTTCGGGAAATTTCTCTTTGGCTTCAGTCACCTCCCAATCTTCATTCCACTTCCCCACAGGAAATCCCAACTGTGTTGGGGCCTCTGCAAAGACCTCCCAAATCCTAACCAAGCAAGGCTTCTGAAGAACGTCTTTCCTAGCAGAGGAGCCCACGCTCACTCCATGCACCAGCAGCTCCTTCACTCCCGAGCACCAGCCCTTTGCTTCCTGCTCACCAAATTTCTTGGTTGACATGACTAAACTGTAATATTCTTGTCAGGTGTGTAGTTCTTTCCATAGACTTTAGAAGAATTGGGAGGTAGACATGTCTAATGGCGAACAAGCAGAATCTCTCTTTGTCTCTGTCTCCGTCTCCCTCCCTCTCATTTTTTTTCAAGACAAGGTTTCTCTGCATAGCCCTGAAGATGGTTCTGTAGACCAGGCTGGCCTCAAACTCAGAGATTCATCTGCCTCTGGCTCTGAGTATTGGGAGTAAATGTGTACCCCATCAGTTAACAGTTCTCATGTCTTTTCCTGAAGAGATCATTGGTCTTCTTATTAGGTCGTTTGGAATTTATGCCCACTCTAGGAGGTTATCTGCACTGTTAGAGGATGGTGCTCGGAAACCCTATTTCTAAGTGGCAATAGATACTGTTCTTAGACTTTCCAAAGATCCCCACCTGTCTTGGATCTATCTGGAGTTTGGTTGCCTTGGTCTAGACATTCCTTGAAGAATGTCATTCCCAGATTTCTCTGACTGCTTATGGACACTTCAGAATAGTGCTTGGTCTGTTTCCTGTTGGTCTTTTTTTTCTTCTGGCCCCTACCGGCCAGGAGATTTGCTCCCACTAGAGCTCCTATCCCCGGCCCTAGGACTGATGCAGCTTGCCAAGGTTGAAGATGGATGGCACGGGCTGCTGGATTTCTGCACCTCTTCTTCCACTGTCTGCCTCTTTCTGGCTCTAGGATCTGAGAAAATTCTTTGTGTTCCATTCATATTCTTATTTATTCGAGGTTTTTGCTGGTCTTCCCTTGAATTAGCTAATCTGAGGAAGAGGAGGAGTGGGAGGAGCAGGAGGAGTAGGAGGAAGAAGAAGAAGAGGAGGAGACACTGTCGGCCTCCCTTTCCCAGTGCAGATTTCTAGGGAGGCTGGCTTCCCCCTTGTGATCTCCCCACTGACTAAGCCAGTACTGGTCTTGTCCCAAGCCTCCTTTCTCTCCCAGATTGACTCTGCTGGGCAGTTTGCTTCAGGTCCATTTGGCAGCATAATCTTCAGGCTGTGGCGACAGTACAAGCAGCTCTCTGGAAGGCTGTAGTGTCTGGAAGGTGGGGTGGACAGAGGCTTTGAGTATAGCCAGAAGGAGGTATACTGATCTCAAGGACCCACCTGCTTCCTCAGCCATATGTATACCGTGTATAACTCAGCAGCTCGGTCCATTTCTTCCCCTACAGTGCAGGGGGAGTCTTAGACTAGTACTACATGGACACAAGCTCTCTAGATGACAGTCTCTCTAGCCACTGTCACTCTTTGTGCACTTGATATCTACGTAGTTTTGCAGTGAAAAGCAGTGCCACCCTTTATTCCGACAGGCAAGCAAGAGGCAAGAGGAGGGGGCTCCATGGAGAATCCTGCCCTGCTTGCCCTACTAGCAGAGTCAAAGGATGTATTCTTCTTGATAGCAGAGGGGTATCTGGGAGGGCAGGGCACAGCAAGCAGTGGACATGCCAGGCAGAATCTGGATTCTGATAAACGGTTAGCACATTTTTTTTTTTTTTTTTTTACCAGAAGAACAAGAAGCTTCTAAGATGTAGGGCGGCTGGGGTAAACAGGCAAGGTGGATCCAAGGGCAGAAGATCCCAGTCTGAGTGAGATTTCTGAGGAATCTGGACAGCAGCAGGACGAGGCGGTCCAACCTGGCCAAGATGGTATGTAGGAATGAAAATCCAGTCTGTGTTCTGCTCTTCAAACCATGTGTCTCCAGAAGAACTAAGTCCATCTGGACTCTCTGTGGGGAGGGGGACATGATTTGGGGAGCAAATCATTGTCTTGGTGAAGGCCTCTTCAGTTGTGTGGAATAGCTCAAACGACAGCACATCACTGCTATCCTCCTCCATATCGGGACTCAGGAGACTGAGCTGTTGAAGACTGACTGGCCTACACCCTGTCATCTTTGGTTTCAGAGCATACGAAGGCTGCGTCTATGAGTAGGGACAATGGAGAACCTGGCTGGGTCCCCAGAGCAATGGGAAGCTGTAAGATTGACATGAAGATGCAGTTTTCTTTTTCGAGGGAATTATTGTCCAGAACCTTCTACTCACCAAAAATAGTTTAACTATGATTTATTTTATGTTAAAAGTAATACATATCTTTTATGTCTTCCAACATCTCCAGTGCACTGCCCTTCATATAACTGCCACTTAATTACTCTGCCCTATATTGGGTGCAACTCCTATCCAAGCATGCTCTTTGGGGATGCTGTTCTTTCATGTTCTGCACTGGGATAGATATGAAGCTATGATACCATGATAGTAATCCTCAGTTTCCATATCTGTATAATGGAGACAGATGAAGGCCCCTCCTCTTCTTAGGTATCTTGACCCTTAAAAGCCTGTGTTAGGTTTGCTTCTTGGCTCCTCGTCCTTAGAAACCAGATAGAAGAAGCTGTGGTAAGGAAAACTGTGGACCTTTGGGCAGAATCTGGCAAGCCCGGTGCTCAGTGTTACAGGTAAGAACCAGGAAAGCGAAATGCAGATCAAAAGGCTCAGGCCAAGGGAGGTGGCCAAGCCTGAAGTCAGTCAGCAGTGACACTAACAGGCACTGCACAGATGTTATCTTCATTTCAGAGTGGCCTTTCCAGTAAGCCTCTGCTGACAAAAGATGGAGGGGGCAGGCTGGGAAGAGAGTGAAGGCCTCCTGGACCTTGGCCTGACTCCAGAGCATGGCCACCTTGCTGTGGGAAGACAGGCAAGGGGAGGGAGTGGGTGGAGACGCTTTCTCAAGGCCACATTTCAATTAGGACTGGCTGGCAAAGGTACATGAAAAGAAAAGAGCTCTTCAGTGTGTGTGTGTGTGTGTGTGTGTGTGTGTGTGTGTGTGTGTGTGTGTATGTGTGTACGCTCTGTTTGTTTCCATGTGCAGTGCATACTGTATTATGATTTATTGTAAAAGGACTGGATTAAACCAGATGTGGCAATGCATTCTTATAATCCCATCACTTGGGAACTGGAGACAAGAAGATCAGAAGTTCAAGGCTCTCTTCAGCTGCACAGCGAGTACAAGATCAGCTAGAGCTACTTGAGAACTTGCCACCCCCCCTTTTTTTAAAAGACTAGATTAGGATTCTGGGGCTCTGCTTCAACTAATTAGCTGGGTTGTATTGGGTCAATCCCTTGCCTTCAGTAAGTCCTGGCTTATTTACATGCAGTTACATACAATACCAGGAAGAAAATGAAACTTAAAAAAAAATAGCACTGCATTTGGGTCTATCTCTATCCACTTACATTCATTTGTTATACCCATTCTGCATAAGGCCCCTGTGAACAGCCAGATTTCTTCCAGACCCAGACTCAATGATTTTGGAACACGGCTATCAAACATGACACAGGAGGAGATTTAATTTCCTAGAGGCTGAAGTCCCAGAGATTCAGGAGAATCTCCAAGGATTCATTCTGGCTAGCTTTCCTGGGACCAGCTTGCTCCCGCTATCAGGAGTTGGGCAGGTTTATTCAATCTAGCTCACTCTCTGTATTTGCTCTCTCTCTCATTTGCTCTCCCTCTCTCTCCATTCTCTTGGTGGCATTTATCCTTTATAGTGATTGATGTGGACACTAGGCAAAAGCTTGCCAAGGGAAAATGCAAATTATGTCCCTGTCCCTTTTCCTCCTGCACTGGGATGGTGGAGAGCTCTTCTGTCTGGTGGGGCTGAAGCTGCGAGGGTAGAGCAAGGCAGAGGCAGGGACAAAGTGATCCCCACAAAGTACCATTCATCGTGTGCTTGGGAGAGCTGGCCTGCAACCTAATGGCTCTATTTGTTGAGCTCTGAACTAAGCCTCACACCCTGCCAGCAGGAAGATGGGTGACTCTTTCTCTGGGTGTGTAATCTGGAAGGTGCTACTGCCTTGTTTGTTAAGGCTCCTCCTACCTCCTCATGAGCAAAACCTCAAGTGACCAATCGATCATATAGAAATAAGGCCAAGTGACTGGTCCTTTTCTACTG
Source organism: Apodemus speciosus (assembly GCA_002335545.1). Taxonomy (NCBI): domain Eukaryota; kingdom Metazoa; phylum Chordata; class Mammalia; order Rodentia; family Muridae; genus Apodemus; species Apodemus speciosus. The sequence continues at coordinate 151,170 of BDUI01000517.1, read as the reverse complement.
ATGTCTCCTTTTTATCAAAGCTTGGGCCATTTACCACTTACCATCATGCCATGACAGGCCAATTTTTTGAGAGCCTTGCTGAGTCCCGCCTCCCAGACAGGCAGTGAGAGGAGAAGCTCAGAGCTGCATGGTACAAAGCTATCATAAGAGAGCTGATGAAAATGTCACTCACATTTCCATTCTCCATTCGCTCACGGGTGACTAACAAGTACCGCCATGACCTGTAGGAGGGATGGGGCCAAAATGTATCTTCCACTGAATAATTCAGAACTGCTGAGATGATAACCCTAATCCTGAGCTGTGGTAGCTGGAACCTCAGAACTGTCCATATGACAACTTGCCCATCACTCATTCCGATCAGCCACAGTAGACAACTAAAGAGCTCTGCCATCTTACCTGTCAATGAACCAGGAACGCACAGCCACACAGCCACTCAGCTAGTGCCCCCTCTCCATCACTGTGCTCCACTCTTCCAAGTGCTTTTGGGACGCATCTTTAGCACGATCTGGGTTAGCTACAGAAAACTATGTGTTCATTTCTCTACGAGCCTGCTCACATTGAGAGTTTTGTTGAGGGGGCTGGAGAGACGGCTCAGCGGTTAAGAGCACTAAATGCTCTTCCAGAGGTCCTGAGTTCAATTCCCAGCAACCACATGGTGGCTCACAACCATCCGTAATGGGATCTGAYGCCCTCTTCTGGTGTGTCTGAAGACAGCTACTGTGCACTCATGTACACTAAACAAATAGTAAATAAAAGAAAAGAAAACAGAGTTTCATTGATTCCATCCATTTATGATGATAAATAGTTTTAAATATACAGAGCACCTAAATTTAGACTTAAGAGCAGTACTGAGTTCTATATAGTCAGCTTTCATATAAGAATACAAGGAACTTTGATCATTTTAGCAATTTCTTTTGTATTCATCAATCACCCAGACTCAACATTTACCAAGACTTTTGCCAGTTTTGCCCCCCATGTCTGTCTTTTCCTTCTCATATAGTTGTGGTAGTATAACATTTTCCACTGTAACTTTTTCAGTGGACAGATAGCGGCATTAAGTTTTTTGTTTTTTAAAACAATGTTTAAGCCATCTCCAGAAAGCATCTCATTAAGCAACAGCTCCATAGTCCTCTGGCCCTAGTTAAGTTATTTAAATGCTATAACATTTTAAGGTTTCCAACATCAATGACACATCATTCTCTAAATATTTGATAATTTACCTCCTAGTACGAGAACAGTAACCACGCTGCCATTCTCACATGTAAGAAATTAACTACCATTTACTCTCCAGTTGGCAGGATCTTTTTGAAATAAACAAAGGAATCTACACCGAAAATCAAAAGAATGAGTCACATATAGTCATTTCATAAGCTACGAAATGCTGTTTAAATAGGAGGCATTAATAACCTTGTTAGATAATTTTGAACGTTTGTTGCAGTTCAAAAATTCAATTAGTGTTTATGATTTTTCCCAAGGGTTCTGCCTCCCTAGCAGCTGATGTGGCCAGAGGCTGCACTGAGGCAGGGCGACAATCCCTGTGGGTGGAGGTAATGGCCTTCATTCCGGCCCAGTCTCCTCTCCCCTCACACTGATTAACAAGAAACAAATACATCAAATGAATCTATACAAGTCTCAGCACCATTATGTCACAAGGGAATATCATGGCCATAAAGCAGGTTCTCAGAAAGAGAGAGGAGCCTTAAGCCTTTGGCTGTAGCCAGTGGAGGCTTCCGCCGCACCATGTGAGGAGGGGCCAGACTGCAGAGGCTGACTTGGCTATCAGTCTTGCAGAGTAAATGGCTTAAGAGCTGATGTGGTACCCAAGGCCCTCAATCCCACTTCCAGAACAGTTCCAACCCCACCCTAAGGCAGGCTCATGGCTCACACAGCACACAGCATACATCTCTCAGCCATTCAAGTTCTTTTTGTCTCTGCCTTCAGATATCTGTACAAAGCCACCAATCACTTAAGACTTCAGCTGCATAGGTTCTTTTGTTTTGTTTTGTTTTTTTTACCCTAGCCATCTTAACAATCAATCTCCGTATGATTGCGTGCCTCAGCTTCACAGTCTCGTGAAGCCAGGCGCAGAGTCAAACGTTTTCTTTTTCTTTATTTATACTGTAGCTTGTTTCAGAGAGAAGTTAAAACGAGGAGACAAACATTTAGTAAACAGCCTGGACCAGATGCTCAGAACTGTGCTAGGTGTTGTGAGAAATGCAAGGGAGAACACATGGGTTGTTCCTGCCACCCCACCCCCCCCTTGGTTGAGTTTACAGTTCACTTGGGGACAGAAGACTCTCAGGAAGCAACGAAGGCACAACTGTACCAGGCTGGGAACTGGGAGCCTGGCCATCAGGGTCCTACTTTCAACTCAGCTCCTAGCCAGCTGTGTGATCTTGGAAAAATTATGTCCCTTTCTGGGCTTCAATATTTTTTAACATAACATGGAGAGGTTACACRTGTTCGTGTCCGTTTGAGCAGAGACAGACACTGATCCTGAGAATATTGGTTTTTCTGAGATGACATGAGATGTGAGGAGTCAAGGGAGAGATTAATTGCTTCTTCAAACCTTTCTGTACTTTTTGACTTGTTATGATGAACATGTTGCCTTTGTGAGGAAATCAATCTAACATTTATAGATGTGGTTGATTAGAACTAGCTCCCTTCTGGTTCAGTTCGAGCCGTGGTCTGTGATTATCAAGGATTTGGACAAACATTAGAAACAGGAGAAGGGAATGCTCAGTAGACGTCACAATCAGGGAAGGCTTCCTGGAGGAGGAGAAGCTCTAGGCAGACCTTGAAAGCGGACATGCTTTACACTGGTCGAGACAAGGACAAGGCATCTTTGGCACAAGGTGGGGATGAGTAATAAATTGGCAGGGACCACATAGGGAGTGGAGGGCAAAGATGAGAATAACTCTGGAGGCCCAGATGCATCCGAGGTTGGGGAGCATCTTGAGCTGGAGAGCAAGCTGAAGAGCAAGAAGACATTAGCTCAGCCCTCCTCTCTAGGGGGCGGTCCCTAGGCCCACCTGCTATTGGAGCAGCTGTGCTGCAGAAAGTCTAGAGGCCCCAGCCTGGTGCTCTTGGATCACGGAGTAAGCACAGCACTTGGGGATTAGCTAATCAATCTCGTAAATTCATCTCCCTTTTACTGGGATCTGTCAGGAAGCTGATTAAATGCTGTGCGAGTGGGATTTGGCTCAGATGCAAGCCGGGAGCTTGGGGCTGAAGTTTTTCAATGTTCAGCTCATGCATAAAATTCATAGTTTATCATTACCCAGACTTGCTTCTCTAGAACTATCCAGATGGGAATATTTCTATATGACAGTCCTATCCTGGGTGGGTTGGTTGCCTGGCCTCTGCCCACAATTCTGTCGGTAGTAGGTGCCCACAGCTGTCTCTGTCTGTAGCATCACCAACCCATGATCATAACTAGCTTAGGGCACCCAGTTAGCTCTTCCCATTGTAGGGAGCCCCAATGGTATTCCCTGGAGCGAGGCCAATACCTTGTGCCTCCAGAATCCTCAAGTCTACATGCTACTGCTGCCTACTCTTCTGCACCAAGCCATGGCTAGACTCCATCTGGCTGTCTTTGCTTTCTACCATTAAGGCTCAGGCTCTCAGAAGTCACCTAAAATGGGACCCCTACCATAGATACATAGGTAGGTGTGTGTGTGTGTGTGTGTGTGTGTGTGTGTACACAGCAAGTTATTCCTATAGCCAAAACCCTCAGATCAGATGAAACTGATCAGATGAAATTACTCCTGCCAATAGACACATGAGTTGAAATCAGGACAAGACTACTAACTTCTTCAGCATTTTGCTATCTGTTCCCTTTTCCTATATTTGTTCAAAAGTTGGTGGCCTCTTTCATATGCCCTGATTTAGGATCGTCCAGTGCTCATCTCCTCATTGCTCAAATCTTTTCATGCTTAACGTGCCTCTAGTTCACAACTCCAGCAAGTGCGATGGCATGGAAAGCTTGCACTCATATCTACTCTTTTCTCAGAAGAAGAATACCAGCAACAGTAGCTACCATTTATTCTGTAACCGCCAAAAGCTATGTTCCGTAAGAGTCCATAGGTGTCAGAGTGAGGATCCTGTCTGAGCCTGCAATTTGGCCCACTGGTGGAGAGACAGAGACAGTGACATGGGCACTGGCACATTTATTGAATATGACCAAGTGTCGGCGAGGTCATTTGAAGCTACACTGGGATATAAGGGTTGAACGGTTTGGCCGGGGGGGGGGGGGGAGGCCGTATGTCCTCGGGGTTCACAAACCATGAGGAGATGAGTCCCAAGAAAATTTTCAGCCAACAAAATTCCAATCTATCTTATCTTATTTACCAATTGACTATATGTATTCCTTTACTCTGCTGTTTGAAGCAAAAGGAAAAGAATAATGAAATAGCATGCACAAGGGAGTATTTCAAGAGACTGGGTTCAGGGCATGTTTTCCTTGTTGTATAAAACATAACACCATTTCACCTTACAGTAGAGGAAATCAAGGTTCAAAAAGAGTAAGGCACCGTCCAAACTCACCTGCTAATAGGCGGCTTCACTGTGAATGGAGACCCTATGTATTAGCTGGTTCCTAGAATTTAGTGTTTTTTCTGCCTGCTACCACCTTTCTTGGATCCTTACCACTAAAGCAGATATTTAGAAAGCAAAGTCCTTAACCACCAAACACAGAATCTATTTCACTGGGCCTCCCATTCTAAGGCAAGAACAGAGGCTTCATATTTTGGAAAGAATTTCATCAATGAATCAAAGTGAAAAACCCTTCATTCACTAGAAAACTGAGTTCTCTGTCCATTCTCAAATATTCTGCTCAACAGAGTTTGCTTCATCTTACAGACCAGTCTCCTTTAGGCATCTGGAAACAATAGCTGAGCTGACATTTCATTGGCTCAGGGATTTTTCTCAAACCAATGATTGCTTCCTCCTTTGGATGTTGTTGAGGAAACAGCAGAGCAGGCTCAGGCTCTGGCAGTGGGAAAAGGAGCCACAGAAAACAAAAATGCATCCTCCAGGCAGGGCCCCAGTTCCATTGATTTTGTGAAGACCTACACGTACCCCACCCCACCCTAACGCACACTGTATGTATCATCCACATATGTGAACAATTCTCCTCTCTATGAATAGACACACATGAGGCTTCATAACCCTGCTACCAGTAAGAATATTGCCCTGAAGCTCTTCCTGTTTGACAATACAAACACACACACACACACACACACACACACACACACACACACACACACACACCACAGATGCTTTTGGTGTTTTCTACCCTAGATTCAGGGCTTTTCCTGATTATTGATGGAGGTGGGCCTGATCATTCTCTAAAGTAAGATTCTGGCATACACACCTATTCTCTTCTTGGGAGCTTTTCATACAGAGCCTTGCTTTCCATCTGTCCTCTTTGGAACACAGAGCATCCACAGCAACTCCTACCTGAGCAGTAACTTACTGCAGCTTTCACCCAGTTCCTTTCCCCCTGCCTTTACTTTCTGGTGTTTGATCTCTTACCTTCTCTTTCCTGGCACAGAGCAGGCACTTTGTACAAGCCGTTCATTAGTAGCAGTGGTGCCAAAAGGTGGCTTGCAGAGGAATTAATTGGCCTTTCTCTGTTAATCCCCAGCATCACCTGGCCTCGGGCAAGCTTCTCCCAAGGAGTATGCAACCTAAGTACAAACCATGCGTGCAGAGAGAGATTTCAGAAAAACTGCATAACCCTGCTACCAATAATATGGTTGACCCCCAAGCTCTTCCCGTATGACAGTTCTGGCAGACATTGTTTTAGTGTTGCTCTCCATCTGCCTCTTTGTGTTTACCATCCTTAAGTCTCCTCCAGTCCTCGATGATTCTCTAATTCCTCTTCTTCCTCAGTTTCCTCTTGCATTTCACCTTTGTTCGTGTGCCTTTTAGTCTTTCTTTGCTCTGCCCYTTTTATTCTTTCCCTCCTTCTTTGCAAGCTACCCTCCCCCCATTCTGGAATTTTCCTTATCTAATTCTTTGCCTTAAACGGCGGGAATTCCAGGCTTTTCCTTTCTGAAAGCTTTTGTAAACGAAGGAGAAGGTGTCCTGAGCTTTGAGACCAGGACAAGTTGTGACTAGGGCAGATCCCACTTCATGATGAAGGACTTGAAATTCCATGGTAACAGGAAAGGGCGTTGGACCTACATCTTTGGGAAGATGTGGAGCTTAGTTTTTCGAACGGACACTCAAGTAGTGACAGCTGCACTTGCTCCCAGTTCTTAGCTTCAGAAATTGGTCATGTGTCAGAAAATTCTCCGTCTCCCTCCTTCTGTGTCTGTCTGTCTGTCTC
>BDUI01000517.1:18912-51255 GCA_002335545.1 Apodemus speciosus | reverse complement strand
CTGTGTGTAACTTGTGTGAATATTAGGTGGTGGGTTCATTTCTGGGTCTTCAATTCTATCCCATTGATCTACCTGCCTGCAATTGTACCAATACCATGCAGTTTTTATCACTATCGCTTTGTAGTACAGCTTGAGGTCAGGGATGCTGATTCCCCCAGAAGTTGTGGATCAAGGAACTCCACATAAAACCAGATATACTGAATAAATAGAAAAGAAAGTGGGGAAAAGTCTTGAACACACGGGCACAGGGGGAAAGTTCCTGAACAGAACACTTATGCTCTAAGATCAAGAATTGACAAATGGGACCTCATAAAATTGCAGTGGTTAAGTAAGGCAAAAGACACTGTCAATAGGACAAAATGGCAACCAACAGATTGGGAAAAGATCTTCACTACATCTGATAGAGAGCTAATAGCTAATATATACAAAGAACCCAAGAAGTTAGACTCCAGAGAACCAAATAGCCCTATTTAAAAATGGGGTACAGGGCTAAACAAAGAATTCTCAAGTGAGGAATATGGAATGTCTGAGAAGCACCTAAAGAAATGTTCCTTACTTGAGAACATTGGAAGACCAAAATGTGGATGCTTCAGTGCTTTTTAGTAGGTAGAACAAAATACTCACAGGAGGAAATATGGAGCCAAAGTGTGAAGCAGAGACTGACGGAAAGGCCATCCAGAGACTACACCGCCTGGGGATCCATCCACCAAACTCGGATGTTATTGTGGATGTCTAAAAGTGCTTGCTGAAAGGAGCCTGGTATGGCTGTCTCCTGAGAGGCTCTGGGAGAGCCTGACAAACCCAGAGGCGGATGCTCACAGCCAACCACTGGACTGAGCTCAGGGATCCCTAATGGAGGAGCTGGGGAAAAGACTGAAGGACCTGAAGGGGTTTGCAGACCCTGGAGGGAGCAACAGTGTCAGCAGGCCAGACACACACACCCAGCTCCCAGGACCTGGATGACCAACTAAGAATACACATGGAGGGACCCATGACTCCAGCCGCATATGTGGCAGAGGATAGCCTTGTTGGACATCAGTGGGAAGGGAGGCCCTGAAGATGTTCGATGCCCCAGTGTGGGGGAATGCCAGGGTAGAAGGATGGGAGTGGGTGGGTAAGGGAGCACCCTCATAGAGGCAGGGGGAGGGGGATGGGATAGGGGGTTTCTGAAGGGGAGACCTGGAAAGGGGAAAACATTTGAAATGTAAATAAAGAAAATATCCAATAAAAAAATCCTTCTGTCTCTGCTTGCTCAGTGTTGGCATTACAGGCATACACGATGGGGCTCAGCTTTTTCAGGGTTTTGGGATTGAACTCAGGCCCGCATGGGTGAGGGGCTAGCCCATTGCTCACTGAGCCATCTCTCCTGCCACAGCACATTATTTATAAGAATGAAAACAATGTTCTCAAGAGGGGCTATAACTCTTGAGAGTGCTCATGATTAAGTCCTGCGTTCAATCCCCCTTACTGAAAAGAAAATGGTAAATGGTAAAATGTCCTAAAATTGGTAGGGCTAGATGTACAACTCTGAATATATTACTATTAGAAGTTATTGTCTATAATAAACTTATAAGGGACAAACCATTGCTATATAGATTTTTTTTTACTTCAAGTCATTTTGTTTTTTTTTTTACTTAAAAAAGTTTTTATACAAAGTATTTTGATCATATTCTTTTCCTTTCCCAGCTCCTTCCAGATCATCCTTACCTCCCTACCCACACAACTTTATGTTCTGTCTATCAAACAAAAAATGAAAATCAAACAAACATGTCCCCCCCCCAATAACACACATGTATGCAAATACCAAAACAGAACAAAAAGGCCACACAAAGAGGTCTGGTTTGTGTTGGTCCACCACTTCTGAGTACAGGGCCTGCCCTAGAGTGTGGCTGATACACTCTGTCACTGCGTTGGAGACACCAGATCTCCCCCTTTCCAGCAAGCCTCAATTGCAAATAGCTTCTTAGTTAGGAGTTTGTCTTTGTGACCATTCTCCCTTTCAGTGCTAAGACTTTTTCTGGCGGGAACCTGTGTGCACATGAACTCACAGAGACGGCGACAGCTAGATAGCTTTTTARCAATTACATGAAAAATAAGCATAAATATTTTTATAGACTATTTTATGTTACTTTGTTGTTGTTGGTTGCTGGTTTCTTTTGGGGACAGGGTACAGTCTCACTCTGTAGCCTAGCATGGCCTTTAACTCAAGGATTGCCTCCTGCCTTAGCCAAGATCTTGAATACTGGGATTATAGGTGTGAGTAATTGTACTCTGGTTCCATTTTTGAAAAAATAACACATATGTACATGCAATTTTTATTGTGAAAAAAATTTTAATTTTCATTATGTGAGTTTCACCTTGATTTTTAAAAGTAGGGGTGTAGGATTGTCTCAAAGGATAGGAGCTCTGCCACCAAGTGTGATGACCTGAATTAGGTCCTCAGACTCCATTACAGGGGAAGGAGAGAACCAACTGCCACGAGTTGTCCTCTGATGCTACACATACACTAGGACATGAACAAAAGCATGTGCACACACAATCAATAAATGCAATTTTAAAACGGAATCTATTTCAACTCGAGTTCTGGAAACAAATGTTTCTGTCTAGCACCTAACTGCTAGTTTATCCCGTAGCAAACATTTAAGGAAAGTGGCTGTAAACAGGCTCATGAATTATTATTAGATGTTGGAAAATATTTGGAGACTCGCACCGAGGATTTGCTTCTAAGTGAGTCTCTTGTTTTAATGTTTAAAATCTATGGAATTGTAAGTAGGAACATTTTGTGAATATTTAGAATTTTAACAAATCACTCTGAGACTCATGGGGTTGCTTTTGTTGAATCAGATCACAAGATGATAGTTTTTTTTTTTTTTTAAGAATATTGTTTCGGAGCCTGGCTGTGGTGGTGTATAGTTGTAATCTCAACAGCAGGAGAGCTGGGCATGGGTTTGAGACCATCTGGGCTAGGTCCTAAAGTGCTGTTTCAAGCAAGCTAACCAATAAAAAAGGATTAATTTACTTTATTTTTGTTATAACATTATATTTTAAAAATTGCCTCCACACCTATAATTTTAGCACTGGGAACCTAAGGCAGGAAGATTACCATGAGTTTGAAGCCAGCCTGGGTGGTGCAATTATGTCTAGGCTGGCTTAGGCTGCAGAGTGAGACCCTGTCTCAAAGTAAACAAGCAAAAAAAGAAAGAAAGAAAGAAAGAAAGACAAGACAAGAAAGTAAAAGAAAAAAAAGAAATTTGAATGTTTCATAGAAAATTATTTGCTTGAAGCACATTAAAGGCCACAGGAGTATTTTTAAAATGAGAAATTCACAACAGTGTAATGGTGCCAAACTGAAAACTACCCTAATGTCCTTCAATAGGAGAATGGATAAATTAACACAATGGGTAAATATACTGCAGTGAGACTGAATGCACGGCTCCTACATACAATTATATAGGTCTCATAAGCAATGCCGCACTGATAAAAGCCAGACATAAAAGATCCCACACTGGATGGCTCTATTAGAGTTCAAAAATAAGGAAAATTACTCTGCGTTCTTAGACATTAGGATAATGTTGGGCATTGTTGGGGCTCATTAAATGAATGGGTCACAAGGGCTGTTCTGAGGTGTTATTTTTTATTTTTTTCCCCTCAATTCGGGTGCTAGTTATCCAAGTATGTTAAGATAGTGGAACTCCATCAAGATGTACACCTGTTTTTTGCTTCTCTGTATGTATGCTGTACTTCAATTAAAATTTACCAAAACAAGCAATCAAGCAAGTAAACAAACAGATCCCTCAAACTCACACATCCTTTCTGTTAACTATCCAGCATCTCTTTCCTCCTTAATCACACACAACCAACTTCTGAAACCTACGACGCTTGCTCTCTCCATTTCCTCCCTGTCCCCTGCTCACACTATTGTGACTTTTCCTCCAAAGCTGTTCTCGAAGTGATCACTAATTTCCTCTCATGTTAACCCCAAAGGCAATGTGTGTGTGTGTGTGTGTGTGTGTGTGTGTGTGTGTCTGTGCTATCTTTAATTTGATTGATTTTCCAGTAATAACTAATACCATTAATCATGTCCTTATTGTTTGAAATATTCTCTTTGTATGGCTTCTGTGACACAACAGTTGCTGGTTACTTTTCCTCTCTCTCTCTCTCTCTCTCTCTCTCTCTCTCTCTCTCTCTCTCTCTCTCTCTGTTTCAAAAAAGATTTATTTTATGTATATGAGTACATTGTTGCTGTCTTCGGACACACACCAGAAGAGGGCATCAAATCCCTTTACAGATGGCTGTGAGCCACCATGTGGTTGCTGGGATTTGAACTTAGGACCTTTGGAAGAGCAATCAGTGCTCCTATCCACTGAGCCATCTCTCCAGCCCCCTACATCTCTTATGACTCCACCCTTGCCTAGTCATCCTCCTCCCTCTGTCCATTAGACGTTGGTCATCCCATAAACTCCCAGCTTTAGATTTTCACTCCTCATTTTATGCTCCCCCTTTAAGTGGTCTCATCCATTCCTATAGCTTTCAGCATGATTTATATTCAACACCAGTTAGCAGACATATCCTCCACTTCTCTAAGTTCCAGTCATATATCTAATTACCTAGCACACATCTCCATTTGAACATTTTATAGCCATTGCAGAGCTCATTTGTTTAAGAGGAAATCTTAGTTTCTTCTTGCCTCAAGTGTATTCCTTATCTGTCCTAATCATTTCCACCAGCATCCATTCATTTACTCAAATTGGGGACATTTGAAAAGTTAAGTCTTCTTTGTGTGTGTCTCTGTGTCTCTCTCACTGTGTCTGTGTGTAAACACACTGGGGCAAGCGTGTGAAGGTCAGAGGACACCTTTGGGAGTAAGGTTTTATCTTTCTACCATATGACTCCCAGGGATTGACTTCAAGTAGTCAGGATTGCCAGTGGGTGCCTTTACCCACAGAGCCAGAGCCATCTCCCTGGTCCTAGTGACTTTTTTTTTTTTTTAACACAGTCCTCAATTTCTCACATCCAAAATCTGAGAATGCTAAACTTACTTCACATTTGGCAATTGGAGCCACGGAAGCATATGGGAAGGTAGGTTGAAGAATTCACAGCAACCTGTTCTGAAGGCTTCTCCAAGATCAACGAGGGAAGTGAGTCCAGTGACGATTGTAGTGCACCACTCAGAGCTCCCTCTGCTGCTGGAAGTGGTGGCCAATGGCTCCCAATTATGTCTCTCTTTGGACATCGCTCTTAACCACAGGTGACTCTGTCTAACGCTGGAGAGTAGACACATTGAGCAGCATCCAATGAGAGCACAAAGGCTCAACACCAACTTCAGACAACTTATCAGAGATGCCATCACAGCTCTGGAACTCCCTTAAGAACACCCGAGGCTTTCCGCTTCTCATCCTCCCCTGCTCTGACCCTGCTTTTCCCCACTTCCTCACTGTTACTCTCACCACCAACCAGCCTCCTCCGATCATCGTCTGTATTCAAATCTTTGAATCCACCTATTTCCAGGAAACCTAAGGTAAGTTTTCGAGTGTATCTTCCTAGGTGGGGAAGAAAGAGGCAGCTCCAATTGAACACAAAGAGTATTCTTCTATTCTCTTAATTCAAGGGAAGGGTGGAGGAAGATAGAACTTTTTTTTTTTTTAACAAGGAAGTAAGGAAGGTGCCTGTAGCTCAAGTGATAATTTCAGAAGACTGTACATTTTTAATAGTTTGAAAATTTTGCACAAGCATAAAATGTATTTTGATTAGGTCCACTGTTCATCCCTCATCTTACTACTCTCCCCTTATGAGCCGTTTCCTCCCAGTTTCACGTGTTATCTTCTTTTTTAATTCACTGGGTTTGCTTGGTGCTGCCAGCATGCCTGGGTGTAGGATCATCTATGGGAGCAAGGGTAGCATGTCAGGGATATCATCCTTAAGGAAAACCAACTTTCCCTCAGTCAGCAGTTGGCAATAGTTCTATAGATATGCATGACTATTCATGCCCTTTTCACTCCTCCGTTCTGGTATTTTGTGTGGATTGATCTCAAGAAGGCCTTGTGTGTGCCTTTGCGATTGCTGTGATATGTGCAACTGTCCTGTTGTGTCTGGGAAACATACATTTTTTGTAGTCATCTACAGCTCTTAAATCTTTCCAGGCCCCTCTTCCATGATGATCCTGGAACCTTGGGACAAGTGGTTATGTCCCATTCAGGACTGAAAATCCCAGAGTATTTTCCTCATTGCACATCATCAGTGTGAGTCTCTGTGTTAACTGATGTCTACTGAAAAAAAAGAGAAGCTTTTACTGACTAGAGAAGGCTATACTTTTACGATTGGAGCTAAGAATGATTTCATCTCTGCTTATGAAAATAAGAGTACTTAAGATATTGATGAGCTAGGCCCATTTTTATTTATCTAGTCTAAGTTACCCCTTGCTCCTTTCCCTGTTGCTGTGATAAAACACTTTAACATGAATAACTTAAATGACAAAGGGTTTACTCTAGCTTACAATGCAAAGGTACAGTCCATCATGACAGAGGCATCAAGGTAGTATGAGCTTGAAGCAGCTTGTCACATCGCAGAGAGAAAGCAGAGAGGGTTGGCTATGTCCCATTCCTTAGCTCACTAGGGATGAAGAGAAAGCTCAGTGATTAAGATCACCACATGCTGCCCTTGTGGACTTGGGTAATGTTTCAAGCACCCATATAGCAGCTTACAACAGTCTGTAACTCCAGTTCCAAGAGGATCTGATGCCCTTGTCTGATCTCTGTGGGCACCAGGCATGCACATACATGCAGGTAACATACTCATATGGCTTCTTMATTTTATGCCATCTAGGGAAGCCATGCCCAGGGAATGGTCCTATCCACAATTAAGATGGGTCTTCCAACATACCACATCAATCAATGTAATCAAGACAAGACCCTATAGGCACGTGCAGAGGCTCCTCTCCTAGGTGACACCAGACTCTGATAAGCTCACAATCAGTAACCTCTCTATTCCTTTTCCTTATGAAAATAAACTCTTGGCCTTATAAGCCCTGAAAACAGCACTTTGCTCATAGATGCACTATGAAGAAGACTGGTAGTAGACGTCCCTTTATAATCTTTGCATACCTATTCTCAATAAATGCAAGTGTCCATGTGTATACATACGCACAGAAAGAGAGAAGGAGAACTGTGTATCATAGCCAAATATATGAATATTTTATTTTAGACATTCCGAAATCCTGAAAAATTACGAACATGGAACACAATATTTCAAACACCAAGACTAAGAACATTTATAAATAGTCCATGCACAATATTTTATCATTTACCTCTTATTTTTAGATCTTGAGGTCACTTTGAGTTAGTTTCTATGTACGGTGTAGGTAAGGATTCAAATTCATTCTTCTGGGTACATATGGATGTGCATCAGTGTAGTTGTACGCAATTGGATGTGACTGTGTCAGTATTGATGACAGAGCAGGACTTCGACCTTGTGGCTTTATCACTTCCCACTGAGCCAGGACCTAGGTGGGCAGCCAGTAAGCCACAGTTCCTGCTCTTCCTGCCCCACTCCTGTCATCGGGTTACAGACACACATGATCATGCTCATCTTTTTCTGTGGATTTGAACTCAGGTTGTATATGCTTGTACAATAAGTGCTATTATTTCCCCAGACCTTCAAATCCATTCCTTTGTATGGGGATATTCCGCATCTTCAGCATCATTTGTTGAAAAGATAATTCTGGAGCTATTCAGATGTTTCAGCACTCTTGTCAAAAATCCATTGACCATAAATGTCAGGGTTTGGATTCATTTCTTTCATTGAAAATTGTTTGTTTTGTATTTTTTAACACAAAAATAATATTGCAGAAAAATACATGCAAGCCCAAACAAAGATCACATGGTTTTCCTTCAGTTTCAAGGTCATACATTCCAGTACTGTCAACACTGAAAATATTAAAAAAGAGAGTCCTTCCACACTATTTTCTGAAATATAAATGTCATTCTATAATATTGATTTGTATCTTGTTTTCTAAAAAATCGTCACAATGTTCTGAATGTTGTTTCATCCAATAAATATAGATGTACATTAAATCATTGCTCTTATTGAGTTTATCCTGATTTATAGTATGGATATGACAATTGTTTTTATCCTATTCCCTGCTATTAGACACAGTGACGTGGCTGTCACAGACATCCTTATGCATATATCTTTAAATACCTGTCCAATATTTCCAAAGTATCAAACTACCAACACAATAATTCATTTTTGCTCACGGGTTTTATTACATACGTACATAATTTTGAATTTATAAGGTTTGTTTGTATACATTTCCTAGGAATAGGATTGGCAGGTCTTCGGCGAGGTTCTGCTACTTGCTTGTCCTGGAATGATGATTGGACTCTCTTTCTCTGGGTCAGTGCCATAATTAGTGGGCGAAAGACAGAGAGGATGGTGTGAAGCAAGCTTTAGAATTGTTCTCTGTGGTTACTGATGACCCAACTCCCAAAGGCATCTTTGGGGATGCAGTACATAAAACTGGAAGGACTAATGGATTAGCCATCCAGAGATCTGGATCTAGTTCCAAGTGTATTATAATATTGCTCTGTGACTTTGAGCCAGTTATTTAATCCCCCTGTTGCTCGCTGGTTTAATCCCTCTAAATTTCATTTCCTTACACGATTTTTCTAAGAATCAAATGTGGTGCTGTGTAATACGTGTTTGGAAAACCAGAATCCTATATAATTTTATGGCAGTTCTATTCATCTTAATTTCCGAGATTGTTTTACATCGGGTCAAACAGACCTAAGCTTGTGGGTATAAACTATTGTCTGCTCATAGGACCTTGTTTTTAGAAGTGCTGATTTCCAAGGGTAGACATGATTCTGGGCTGCAAGGATCTAATTCAGTGCGCTTGTGTTCCACAGTCATTTATGGATGATTGCACATGCCAGACACTTTGGATACAAAGATGACTGTGATTAGTCCTTGTCTTTGCAGCGCTTTGTAGTCCACTAGAAAGAGACAATCACGTACTGAAATCATCAGGGAACAGGGATAAGAGATACAAAAGAAGAGAGAGCCAAGACTGCAATAAGAGAAGCAATCAAGGCCTTAAGGCACAGGGTCTATAGAGGCAGACTCGAAGGAGGCGAAAGGACCAGGTGTGTGTATATGTGTGTGTGCACGTGGGTGCCTGGTAGTCTCTGCCAGTGCAGTAAATCTGGGGCTAGACTTTATCTTAGAATCTGTGCTCATTTCTATGCATTTACATTTTCTTTTTTTAGCTTTGTGTTTCTCTTCATTTTCTAGTCGAGTTCTTTTTGAAAAATGCTAATCTGGTGTTAGCTGTACTAACAGGAAAAGAGATTTGTCTCCACTCGTGCCAAGAGACTTGGAGAACCCAGAGTGTTCTCAAAGCCAATAGTGCTGGTAAAAGTAAAGAGCCTATTTGGAAAGCAGGGAAGAGCTTGGAGGTGCTCCTTCCTCCCTGCTGCCTGAATCATCTGGCGTTCTTCTTGGATCGTTTCCAAGCCCATCACCTTGCAACCATTTGTCTGCTGCCACAGTGGCAGCAAGAACCACAGGCTTTAGAAAAGGCCAACCAAACATCACCGTTCYGCCCTTTTTTTCCTAGCCTGCCTCGCTTGCCCAGTTTGGACGTCTAAGCATTTCTATTCCAAATAAAAAAACCAAACGCGATGATTATTGAAACCAGAGGAAATAAGGGATAGTGTTCTACTCTTAATGCTTATTAAATTTGTACTTAATCTTCTTCATCACAATTAAGCCTTTAAACCAGCCAATATACTTAAACGAGGTGAAATGAAAAGACTTTACTGTAAGAGATGACAGGGGGCTCTTTGGGAAATTAAAATCTCCAGAGATTCCCAAAGTGAGAGTTACTGAGCCAAGAAAGAGAAATAAAGAAAATGACTTTTAACGCTTAATAAACAGGATGCCAATTAGGCCTTTGACTAAAAAGCTAGATGATGTTAGTATTACCAGTGGGGGTTGGGTTAACTGGAGCCAGGGAGTTCAACACTGTGCTGTTTCCAGGTCTTCTTCCTCTTCCTCTTTATTGTGGGTAGGTGGAGAGGGGAGGTGCAGTGCCTAGGTTTGTTTTTGGGTTTTTTTTTTTTTTTTTGAGACAAGGTCTCATTATGAAGTTCGCTGGCCTCTAATGTGTCGTAATCCTCCTGTTTCTGCCTCCAGATCCATCTTGCATTCACTTAAAAAAAATGGCTCAGTGTATCCTTTTTTTGCTAGTTTTTTTTTCCTTCTGTGACATGGGAAGGAACACACGATGCTGTGGAAACCCCTGCTTGCATATGTGAAGATCTGAAAAGGGTCTTTCCTTATGTTCCATGCCACCCATGCTGCTTCAGAGGTGTAACTTAAGTGACTGCTTTGTGTCCTCATCATAGACCGAGACTATACCATACCCAGAGGACGAAGCCAAAGCCATCTAACAACTCAGCGCAGACTTAGGATGAGAAAATGACCATGGAAATTCCATGAGCTCGTGATTTTCTGTCATCTTTCTGGACCCTGCCTTTTCACAGCAGCCCTTTCTTCTCCACACTCTCTCCCAGGACAGAAAAGCAGCAGCCCTAAGTCGTGGGAAGGACACCTCCCAAGTTGGGAGGGTTTCCAGGTCCCAGTTTCTACCAGCCAGAAGTTTGATTTACCGGCACCATCTGTGGGAAGACAAATGGCCCCTTCTGGCTAAGCTGGCCAGATGCAGAGAAGGAAGGAAAGAAGGAAAAAAAAAAACGGAGTGAGGCAGATTAGTAAATCAATAAATATTCAAGTGACATATAACGAATGAACAAATAAAAAATCCTCATAGGAAGGTGGTGGGTGTCCTGAGATGGTGATGTTGAATTGAAAGAGGTGACACTTTTTTTTAGCCCAAGGATAATCTCTTAAATTCTGGCTACAAACAATACAGTATAACTCTTATGGTTGCCATGACAACGTGAATCCCTCTCCTCTGATGTCAGCTGGTTCTCCCTCCTCCTTTGGAAACTGGAATGCCAGTTTTCTTTCTGCTGTAAATGTTGTGCCTGGTTTCAAGGACTCAGTGATGGGCTCACCTAATAACTCCCTGTCTCTCAGGACTGTTTGTTCCAGAACCCTAAGGTCACATTTCTCGTGGACAAAAGGGAGCCTGACATGTAGAAGACTATACCAGGGCAGACAGACTGTTCCAGTTAGGCATGTGAACTATTTCGACTGATGTCAGGGCCAGCCTCTGACCAGTCTAAGGTCCATACCTCTCCTCTTTCCACTTTACCCTGGCGCCACACTTGACTTTTAAGAGAGTACAGGTTTGAGAATTTCTTTAGGGAGTCTACTGAGGACTGTGATATAATTTGAAGTCTTTCTGCTGAAAGTCTCTTCCCCAGTTGGCTTGCCTGGAGCTCCTATTATTAGGACCATTTTAACAGATGAAAGCCTTGAAAACAGCTGCCAAATGAAAATGTTCCCTGTGTAGAGTATTAACAACTAGCTTGTAATATGCAAGAATGAATTGTAGAGAACAGGGTTCTGGAGGGCCCAGGACACACGTAGGTCAGTTTGGATGCAGGGTAACACCAGGGATTCTGTATCCACTGTCTTCATATTACTCATAAACTTAGCCTTCTTTTACCCTAGTTCAGCTAGCTTGAAAACATTTGCTGTTGTTGATGTTGTTGTTGTTATACTGTACACATTTACAAGGTGCAATTTAGACAATGTGTAATGATCAAATCAGAGTTACTAAGAGTTGTATCTCTTTAAACACTATTATTTTTCATTAGCGTAGTAATTGTACATATTCGTGGAGTATGCTCAAGGCATATATGCAATATGTACGGATCTAATCATGCTAATTAACATTTCCCATCCCTCTATCATTATTTTGTGTGTGAAGTCATTGAGTGCCTATTTCCTTGTTACTCATAAAACACAGGATAGGTTATTGTGAGCTGTGGTCCTCCTATTGTGCTATAGAAAACAAAGACTTATTTCTTCTAACTGTGTTTGGGTACCTGTTGTTCACCTTCTTTCAATTCCTGCCTCCCTTCCCCTTCCCAACCTCTGGCCAATCACTCTTATATACTTAAATACTTTTATATTCCTCATGTTTCCTCTCGCTATTCAAGTCCAGCTAATCATGAAGAGTGCAGACCTGCTGCTCTTCTGCTAGAGACACATTTAATGGAGTCCCTCTGACAGCTTACCTAGCACAGCAACCAAAACCACCCACACATGACCCAGCTCCTGTGTCTTTAGTCATATGTCAATCTCCCATCCCACTTCACCACTTCTCCCACATCGGACCCTCTAACCACAGCTAACTATTCCTTCGATTTTTTTCTGGCATCTTGTGTTTCTAGTTTACACAGACAGCTTGTTTCCTCTAGAACATTTTTCTGTGTCTCTTGCCTCTACCTAGTTTACTTCCCCAGTCCTTCAAGATGTAGTCAATGTACTTCCAGGTCTTGCCTGATTTCTTCCCCTCAAGCCTCCCAAGTTAGTTACGTTTCAGCTACACACTCACAGCGCTTAGGCACTAACTAAATTCTATTATAATTACTTATTGACTTCTCTGAATCTCCCAGTAGGATGCTAGTTTCCTGAGGACAAGGATTATGTCCTTATTTGTCATTATGACTCAAGTCGCTGACAATATCCATGAATGAACAGAACTCAGTAAATGGTTGTTGAACAAATGGAAAGATAGAGAGTGTGCATGTTAGAATACTAGCTGCTCTTCTTAGTGGAGGAGAAAAGGCACCAGGGGAGAAGAATCAATAACAAGTCATGAAAATCAGTAAGGAGGAGAGGAGTAAGATCCATCATATGTTAAAACATACTATGATCTACATTAAAGTCATTGAGTTCTATAGAAAAAACAGACCAATGTTTATTAACACTACACAATGTTCATATATACATTAATATTTTTAAAGCTGGCCTCTCACATTAATAGGGGAAAGGATTAATCATTCCAAACTTATGCCTGTGTCACAGACTAGCTGAATTCTCTAAATTATATGTAAAGTAAATACAGAGATGTAAAGTATCTTAATGTGAAAAGTAAAATCTTAAAACTATCAAAAGTCCATTTGGTTCATAGCCTGTCTTGGTTTCACTGTGTCTCTGTTTAGTTTCTGTTTCAATGACCTGTCCATTGATGAGAGTGGGGTGTTGAAGTCTCCCACTGTTATTGTGTGGGGTTCAATAGGTCCCAAGGCCTGACACTATTACTGAGGCTATGGAGCGCTCACAAAAAGGGACCTAGCATGACCACACTCCGGAAGACCCAACAAGTAGCTGAAAGAGTCAGATGCAGATATTTGCACCCAACCAATGGACAGAAGCAGCTGACCCCTGTGGTTGAATTAGGGAAAGGCTGAAAGAAGCTGAGGAGGAGGGAACCCTGTAGGAGGACCAGCAGTCTCAGTTAATCTGGACTCCCACCATCTCTCAAACACTGGACCATCAACCAGGCAGCATACACCAGCTGCTATGAGGCCCCCAACACATACAGCAGAGGACTGCCGGGTCTGTGTTCATTCAGAGAAGATGCACCTAACCCTCAAGAGACTGGAGGCCCCAGGGAGTTTAGAGGTCAGGTGGGGTGGGGGTGGGGACATCCATGTGGAGATAGGATGGGGAGGAGGTAAGGGATGAGGAACAGTCAGAGGGTGGGCAGGGGTTGGTGGGGTGGGGAATAAAATATGGAGTGTATAAAATAATTCATTAATAGAAAAGGGGAAAAAAAGCACTAATAGTCATATGTGACAGTACACACGTATAATCCCCACAGTTAAGAGACTCATGAGTTGAAGGCCAGCCTGAGTCACAGAGTGAGCTCCAGGTCAGCCTGGGCTACTGTTCGACTCTCTCTCATATGAAACAAAAGATCTGAAAGAAAGTATGGGAGAATTTACAAGTATACAGTTTTGGAAAAGAAAGGCCTTTTAAAGCAACCTACAAATGCAGATACCATAGCCAAAAAGATAAATGAGTCTCCATCAAAATTTAAAACTGTAGCAAGAATATACAAAAACAAAGTCAAAAGCCAAATGACACTGGGAACAACAAGGTATTTGCAACACTTACGACAGACAAAGGACTAATTTCCTTAATTTCCAAAGAGCTCAAACAAATCAGCAAGAAAAGCATTAACAGCCTGAAGACAAATGAGCAAATGATATGAACAGGCATTTTCAAAGGAAAAGAAATATGAGTGTCAATTAGACTACGGAAAATGTTGAACCTTGCTGGTAAACAAAAGAATGCAAATCCAAACAGCAAGCTGTCACTTCTCCCCAATTGTACCCGGCACATATTTAACAAAATGGGTACTATGCAGTATTGACAGTGTGGGGGAAGGCACATGGCCTCTGATCTAACGTCGCACTTGTATTTCACAGCTGGTTAAGCACCTAGGCTCAGGAGTAAGGCAGCACACATTCAGGTTATGTCTCTACAATGTACCTTTGGGCCCTAAGAAATCCATTCAACTGCTTGAGGATCAGTTTTTGACTGTGCAAAATAGGCACAATGGTATTTTCACCGTAGAGTTATAAAGATAAAGTAAGATTAAGGCATAATGTCTAACACACAATAAACATCAAAGCTGTGTGTCGCTCTTACTGTTGTGGTCTCTTTTTGCTTATTATTGTGCTCCAAGACCATTTCTTTGTATTTTCATTGCAGTACTTTTTTTGACTGCTCATACATCCTGATAGATGTAAGGCAAATACCTACACATAAGAAATTGGCCCAAGGAAGGTGGGAAGGGGGAAAGGACATGTGGGATAGAAAAGACAAAAGGAGATTTGGGGGAGGTTCCAAAGTCAGGAGGGAGCAGGGGTCCTGTGTGTAAAAGATGAGGAGGGAGAATCTAAAAATGTACTTTGTTCAACAAATGTGACAGTGATATCTCATTCTGGTGTGCTAATTTTTAAAAATGAATAAAAAAGAAACGTGTTTAAAAATTATGACATACTCACATTCCGTAGTGATGAATCCATTAAAAGGAAAGCAATGTGGTGATATTTGGACAAATTAGATAAATCTCTAAGCTGTGAACTATATAAAACATGAATTCATTTTTTTCTAAATAAAATAAGTACATATAGTCTTTTCCCTTCTCTCTATATATGCAGACACAAAAAGCAGTATCTTTAGAGAAAGGACCTAATGGGGATAGATAGGAGAGTTTTGCCTTTCATTTTATACCTTTGTATACTGTTTGATGTTTAAATTATGTACATAGATAACCTTTCTTAGGGAAAATTTAGTGTGGCCTTAAATCCCGAATGACCTTGGTACCCCTACATGCAACACATAGATAACTTTTTTTTTTTTCAAATTTAAGGAAATGATCTGATAAACTCAGGCCCTGTCAGTGTTCATAATTCAGTAGTCCCTCCTCACTCCAGTAAGTGCCCCAGACTTTTCAGCGGTTGGCAAGGTCTTCGTGAACTGACCTCCTGATCTGTCATTATCTCTCTGACGTCACCTGCCTCACTCTCTCGCTCCCGTTGTTCCCATCTCGCTGGCCTTCACTCTGCACACCCCGGAGGAGCACCTCCCTTGTAGTTTCCACCCTTGCTCTTTTTCTCTGCCTTTGAAGTTCGTCCTGTAATTTCACCTGGTTCTCTCCCTTGCCTCCTTAAAGTCTTTGTTCAAATGCCATGTTTTTAATGCAGCTCCACTCTGTCCATATCCCAGTTAAAATTGCAATTGTTGATATCTCTATGCCCTGGTTTATTGTTCCAAGGCATTTATAATGATCAAATTTAATACCCATCTCCACTCTTTCTGTCTAGTTCTCCCCCACTCTCCCACAAATGAGATGTTTGTCTTTTTTTTCAATGTTCATTTCTCTCTTCTTACTAAGTAGTTGCCACATGTAGTAGGGATTGAAAATATGGTTATTGAACAAATGTGAATATATGAACAAACATTCTGGACAAGGAAGAAGCTAAGAACTCAGTTCCTTTTTTTTCCATTCAGATTCTCTCCCTCCTGAATTTTCAAGTTCTCCTTTCATAAATCTTAAAAACTATTTGTTGGATGGATACATTTATACATTCTTTCTGAGGTATGCATGACTAATAACTTAAGAAGAAAAGCTCGGGAACATTTGCATTTTAGTTGAGATCAAAACTTCTAGGTAAAGGGATGGTCTTGCTTCTGAGAGCTACTGAGCTCTCCCTGTGGTAAGCTAGTACATTTGTCAGTCTCTATGGACCTCGTGGCTTCAACATTGCTGTTTGATTTTCACAGTTCCCGTGGTGAAATATGGTGCATAACAAGAAAAACAAACACGGTGCAGTATGGATATTGTTTGAGAAATACAAGAATATGAATACATACACATGCCTGTAAATACACACATGTATTTCCATATACATCCAACTGTCAAAGATATATCAAGGCAATCTCTAAGCAATTCCCTAAACGGCACTATCTTATGTACTTAAAAAACAAAAACCTTGAAAAATTCTCAGTCTTGGCAATTTCTGTATCTTTCATGGGCCAACAGATCAAGTCACTTCCAAGTTATACCTTTATTCTCTGAAAGGCAGGAGACAGGAGAAACTCTGCTAGTAGGATTATGCCTGAATATGTGTGGAAAGTTCCAGAATCTGTATGCTGAAAGATAAAATTTATATGGAATTCTTCAGTATAACATACTAGAATCCCACTGTCTCCTATTCAGACTTCTTTTTTCTCCCAGGACCGATTCTAATACAGATCTTGTACAGGTCAGAAATTCTTTGTGCAGACTGGTCATCTCAGGGTGACGGTAGTTATACTTCTTATAATCAGATAGGAAGTTTGACCATCTATGATGCATGGCAGGACCTTGTGTAATGATATCCCTTAACAAGACACTAGCAAAAACAACCCAGAGAACAGAAGATCTCAGAGAAGAATGCTGGAGTCAAATCTGGCAACTTAACAGAACACAAGGTATTGTTCTTTTAAAAATGACCTGTATATGCTTTTATTTTGTTTAGCTTACAAAATACTGGGCTTATTTTCAAAATTTTACATTTATTTATTGTGTGGATRTACATGTGCATTCCAATGCATATGGAAGTAGAAGACTTGCTGATAGTCCTTAGTTCCATACTTCACACACATTCATGCTCCAGAGATTGAAATCGAGTAGATTAGGTTTGGCAGCAGTAGTTAGGTTTGGCCTTTATCCACTGAGCCATCTCACAAGCTCAATACTGAGTTTCATATGTTGTTTTCATACAACTATATTGTTGTTTCTTGCATATATTCATCTTATCTATTACTGTCTCTTTTCCTCTCCTATTAGCCACCCTCCTCCCTCAAAACACCCCTCCTCTGACTTCATGTCATGTACATGTACATATACATCATATGCATTTACACACATACACATACATGTACACATATACATATACATATACACAACATACATACACATATACATACACATTATAAACACATGCATGCATGTATACATATACGCATGCACATACAYACATGCACATATACATACACATATACATAGACATACACATATACATCATATACATGTGCATGCACATATACATATACACATATGTATATATCATATACATATACACATGCATATATGCATACATATATATGTATTTACTTAGGTATGTTTACATGTGTACAAGTGGCATAGTGCATATGTGGAGGTCAGAGGCTAACTTACAGAGGTTGGTTCTCTGCTTCTACCATGTGGAATCAAAATCATGTCACCAGGCATTAAACCCATGTCACCAGGCTTGATGGCAAGCATCTTTATTTGCTGAGCCAGGTCCCCACATGCATTCTTGGTGCCTGACAAAGTCAGATAGGGTACCAGATACCTTATAACTGGAGTTATGGATGGTTGTGAACTACCATGTGGGTTCTGGGAACTGAATCAAGCTCTCTGCAAGAGCAAAATGAGCTCTTAAACACCGAGACATCTCTCCAGCCTCAAGTTACTGGACTCTTTCTGTTCATTTACTTGCTTGCCTTTTGAGACAGGCTTTCTCTGTGTAGCAGTGATGTCAGGGGACTTGCTTGGTCGACTGAGCTGGCCTCCTCTGTTCTGCCTCCTTAGTTCTGGGATTAAAGACATGTGCCACCATTCCTAGCTAGGTTAGTGGACTCTTAAAAAGAAACTTGTCTAGTTGTAACTTTGTGGCTCTCAAAGTTTAACATATTTATAAAAAGCATTTTCCAATCTGGGTCTAGGTATAGCTCAGCAGTACAGTACTTACCTACAATATACAAGGCTCTGAGTTTGAATGCCAGCACAGCTCACCACCCCTAAAAAGGTAGTTTTCGCCTTCATTCAACAGATATTTTTGGGTTAAGGTAGGGTCTATGAATCTGTGGTAACAAACTTCTAAATGAGGCCAGTGCTCAGTTCAAGAAGTGCTCTGTATATATGCTTATCTGTACCATTTATATCATCTTGGTTCTACTAAGATTTCTCTAGGAGTCCAAAGAATCACACTCCTTGCCATTATAGAAGCTAGGCCCTAACTATGTCATGTATAGATTCACGAATTCCATCAAACTAAAAGAAATAATAAGCAGAGTTTACTCAAGTCTTACAATGCATTATGACTAATATGTAAATGAATTCTCTTATTTGACACCTGTATCAAGTATCATTACTATCCATATTTTATACATTGGGAGAAAGAGACAGAGACAGAGAGAGAACTTAATTTAAACAAGAGACACAGCCCACTCTCTTGTTTGATTGCCAAAATGGCATTTAGGTAAAAGCTTCAAGGGAGGTTTGACCCAAAGTATCTTAGCATGCCTTACACTGCATTTCTTACAGGTCTGTTGGGGCTTTATCTAATTACAAAGAGTGACTCAAGGTAGAATTTTAAGTCACATCTATCTTCCTTCCTTCCTTTTCAGTGGATTTAGATTTATTTTTGTTTTGAGTTTGTTTTGCTTTATAATACCTTTTTATTCTGTATCCCAGCCCATCATATCACCACCTCTTTAAAACTCACAGAAACTGCCCCTGCTTCAGCTTAGGGGGTTGTATGAATTGTTTACATATTAACTGATGGTAGCCTTACTTCAGTATTAGGCTGTTTGTTCTGTTTTTTTTTATTTTTTTATTTTTATTTTTTGAATTTTGAGACAGGGTTTCTCTGTGTAGCTCTGGCTGTCCTAGAACTCACTCTGTAGACCAGGCTGGCCTCGAACTCAGAAATCCGCCTGCCTCTGCCTCCCAAGTGCTGGGATTAAAGACTTGAGCCACTAACACCAGATGCGTCATCTTATAAATTATTGCATGCCTGGCATGTTTCTTTTCTCCTTGAGAGCTATCCTTAGGCTCCTAGTGATCTTCCTTCCTGACTTCTTTTAGATACATGGCTGAAACTTGTGTTTCTCTGGACTAACTAGATGGTGGCTTGTCTGTTCTTCAAGCTTACATCAACCCAGAGCTCTAGAATAGCTGTTTTTTCATTGGCTCACAGCATTTATGCATCTTATGTGCACAATGTTGTAACAATAATAAACATTAATTTCCAGAAAATAGGATCTAGCAGTTTCAATGGTGAGCAAGAGGCCTGCTGGTTTTAGTCCCAGGTGATATTTCCTCTCTGCGTAGGTGGCGGCAAGCAGAATGTGGACCCAGGGAGACAAGCAGTTCCAGGAGTGGCTCAAATCCAGATCCAATAAGAGCTTTCTTTGAAGCTTTTATATCTGAAGAAACCCATAATTCTCAGAGGAGTATGGCTGTTTCAAAATCCAAAAGCAAACTAGCTCTAAACAGATAAACCTTCTGCCATAGAACAATGCCCAATACCAAAACTGGCCTAGAAGCCCCAATGATGTCAGTCCATCAAGCAAGAGAAGAGCGAGTCAGACAGCACACAGGATGGAGGATCTATCCACATCGCTTTAGTCAAACAGGCCCTTGACTGTCAGAACAAAAAACCATATTTCACTGTTCCACTGGTACCATTAATTGAAGTGATAGCATTAATTGCACAAAGTGCTGTGGTTCATTTGTGTTGGTAGCTGGCATGCTTGATTAAGGGTACACATGCTTACATCTTTTCCATGTGTATATCTTCACTGTCCTGTGCAATGACTGCTGGACCAAATCAAAAGTCTTTTGACTGGGTATCTACGCCTGTGTCAATTGGCCTAATACTCACCCTTTTGGGCAAAAGTAAGGTTTTAGGGAGGAAAAGGAATGGCAAGGTGGCTTGAAAGATCCGAATTGCCTTTTGCGGATTCGACTAAAGATGCTTGTGCTCTCCAACCCCTCCGTTTCTGTGCATTTGCATGTGATTTCTAATTCCAACCTTATCTCTGCCCAACTGAGGGATTTGTCCACAACTGGCCAGCTTAGATAGGAAAGCAGTAGATTGTCAGAAGAGGGATGGGGGGGATGGTAGCACCCATTTCCTCAGAACTCGGAGGAACGCTTACATGTTTGGAAAAGAGGCACATGAGGCGTGGAAGGCAGGCGAGGGCAGCAGGCGGCTGAAGCTCTTACAGCGTCCTTCCCCTTTAAGATGACCCTTCCCCTTTAATTTCTGTAATCAGCATGGCTGCCCATTCATTTTAATGTCTCAGCCCTAGCATGAACGATACCTTCCATACTTCTTTTTTTCACAGCATTCAAAGAATCAAGGGCTAGACAGACCACTGGGCCCGGATCTTAAGCTTACTGTAGCATTAGATTTTAGTTATGCTTAGTGATCTGACTGTTTCAAGGAACAAGCTAGGGGGCCTCCTTACACCTAGAGATCCATTTACATTCTCTTCACCGCTGCACTAGCTATATCGGCACGTGAAAAGGCAGGTCCAATGGAGAGATGCTTCAAAACCTGAAAAGGTGGCCTGGGGCTGGGTGTCCCTCAGTGGCAGAGAGCTTGCCGAGCTGCCACAGGTGTCCAGTTCAGTCCCCAGTACTGAAAAAAAAAAAAAAAAGAATTGACAACTGTGTGCACTTTGTTGGGAGGTTCTGGGAACCTGTAACGTGACATTTAAGAAGTTATTGTAGCTAAATCTGCATGTCACCTCAGCTTGCGGACTTTAAATTATTTCATTTCATTTTATGATAACAAAAATCCCTTGGGTAGCTTCCCGTAGTCAAACAAATGAAGGTCAGTGTGTACCTCCGTGAAGGAAAAGGATATGGCGGGGCAGGAACATTTGCCTGATGCCGCTTCATTCCTCTTTAAGCTCTTTAGAGCTTCAGGGGTGTGGTGGGGGTGCAATCACAGAAAAACCCGAAAAATAAAAAGAAACCAGGAATCCAGGCTGCTGACCATAGGTATCCTGGCAGGAAAGGACTCTGAAGGCCGTGAGGCGCAGCTCACCAGGAGAGATGGAGCCCACCACCCTGAAGGGCTTCTTTTCCTCTGCTTCCTACTCCGCCACCAGTCATAATCACAAGGGAGGTATGATCCCTGCTCCCTCCCTCTCCATCCCTCCCCCTCTCTCTGATTCTCTTTATCTCTGTCGGTGTGTCTCTATGTCTCTCTTTCCTCTTCCTTCACTCCTGTGTGTATGTCCCTGTGTGTTCGTGTGTGTGTGTGTGTGTGTGTGTGTGTGTGTGTGTGTTTGTATGTGTGTTGAACCTCAGAGCTTGACTAGCTAGCTACACCACTGAGCTACACCCTCAGCTTCTTAATCTCTGTTTTGATTTCCCAAAGCAAGCTGTTCATACCCAGTATCCAGCCCGTCCGGATAGATTTTACTGATGCTTAGGAGGCTAATGGGGAGGAGTCACTCTGGAAGTCCTTACAAGCTCATTCTTCTTCATCCTCTGCGCATTTACCATCCCCCACCCAAGATTGTGTTTCTACCCCATCTGCAGTTTCTTCTCCCTCTACTAGAGCATCCAACAACTCAATCCGTCAAGTCTTCGACAGAACTAAGAATCTTTTCTTTCTGTACCAGTAGCCCTCCTATTTAGAAGGATGTAAAACTATAAATAGCTGTTTATTTTTGCTATATCATTTATCCTCATAGATTTTTATGAGAAAGATGTGGAAATATGAAGGTAGCAGAAGAGCCATGTAGCAATCCAGAATCAGATACTAAGACTCACTTTTCTACAGCGTAGTCATTTTTCCTTATAGTGGGGTTCTAAGCTATGCATATTCTAGTGGGTAATTTGGGGGCAGGGTAAAGATTATCTTGATGCTATGCCCTAGACTCCATGCTTCTCTAGCAGGAGGGAATTTTTTTAATCATATGATAAAACATGGTCTTCCCAAGAAGACCATGTGAGATCTTGGAATGTAACCAGAGACCCTTCCATGGCCTAAGAAAGTTGTCTAGATTTTATTGGGGGGAGGTTGTTTTGTCCTTTTCAAAACCCACTTCACCATCGTCACAAAGGGCTAGATTTGATGAGGGATGCCTGCAAACAAAAGCACAGTGTCCCAGGCCACCTTGCAAAAGCTAAATACACACCTACCACTGGGATCCAGGCAGTAAAAC
The DNA here is from genome assembly GCA_002335545.1 of Apodemus speciosus. Lineage (NCBI taxonomy): Eukaryota > Metazoa > Chordata > Mammalia > Rodentia > Muridae > Apodemus > Apodemus speciosus. Next base: position 28,770 of record BDUI01000517.1, on the reverse strand, counting down.
AAATGCTGGGCCTGTTCAGGACCCACACATTTCTTCCTTTACGCAAATAATACCTGCTTCAGAATGTTGTGTACAGGGAGGCTCAGCTGAGCTGAGGCAGGCCCATGGAGATGGTGAATGGAGATACGGCTCATGAGGCCCAGGAGATTATTATAGCCCACTTGAGGTTTTGAAAGGGGTATGTTTAGAACAACACAAATCAATATAATTTTATGCAACAGGAAACAAATATATGGAATTCATTATCCTCAAGAGTTAATGGAAGCTAAAACTATGTATAAATACCTTTCAGAAAGGGTTAGATGCATTCATAAATTTATGCAAAGCTGGTTACTAAGGGCAACTAGGATGTTTTCATAGGAAGCTGGAAACAGAAAAGACTTCAGATATTAGCTAATCTCAAGTCTGTGAGGGAGGAAGCATCAGTACCCAGAGGAGCCTAACAGGGGACTGGTTGGGAAATGGGTGATTCCTCTGCTACCCCAACAGCTTCAGCATTAGGTTTTAGGAAAGGGAAGGAGAGAGGGAGCAGTCAAGCTTAGAAGCCTTTAATTGGTTAGAGGAGCCGCAGACTGTCCTGGGTAAAAGGAAGAGGAAATGATATGCAAATATAGAGAGGAAAAAGAGCCTATACGGTAGCTATTCGCGTTTGTTTTCTGTTGCTGTGATAAACACTGTGACTGAGAGCAATGTGGGAAGGAAAGGGCTTCTTTCAGCTTTGCAGATTACAGGCCTGTTGTCAAGGAAGTCAGGGTAAGTGCTCCAGGCAGGAACCCGGAGGGCTGAAGCTGACGCAGACGCCACCGTAAAGGAGTACTGTTTACCAGCTCGCTTGCTCAGCCTGCCTTCTTCTGGCAACTGGCACCGCAAGCCCATGGACACCACGGCCCACCGCGGTGGGCTGGGCCCGCCTATACTGATTAGCAATTAAGAAAATGCCTCAGAGACATGGACACTGACCAGTCTGACAGGCAATTCTTCAATTGAGTTTCCTTCTTCCCAGATGACTCTGGGTTGTGTCAACTTGACAGCTGAGCTCATTCTGACACCCGCCTTTTAAGAGATTGCAATCTAATAATTGAAAGGAGTAAGAATATTATGAACTGATGGACAGTGCATTGGAGTATGTAGTAAGAGTGTCAAGAGTGAGGAGTGTATTCAACTGGCATTTAGGTGTGAGAGGAAGCCTGAAGAGCATGGGACACTTGGCTTAAGCACATCAAAAGGGGAACAGCTAGACTCCCCATTAACCAGTCAGGCCTGCAGAGTCAGTTTAGATCCCACATCTCTTTAGGTTTAATAAGAATGGTACCCCCCCCTCTGGAATCGTGTGACTCGACAGACCTGTCAAAATCCAGGTACACCAACTCCAGCTTTAATAAAGGTCTGAAGAATGAATGAATGAATGAATGAATGGGCTACTGGGGTTACAGAGTTGCTTTCAGTCAGAGTGTGTCGGTGCACCCCTTCTATCACATTCTTTTGCCGTGGTGAATGGGTTAGAAAATGGCAACCTAATCCTCTGATGACACACGCCTAGAGATTCCCTAGTCAGGGCTACAGCTAACCAATACGCATTAGAATTAAACAGATTTCATTAACTGAAATTAGAAACACTTCTCTCTCTCTGAATGAGAAAAAGGGCATCCCTCCCTTTAGGCACTTGCAAACCCTTTACCTGGAGTTCTGTTTGCCTAGATGTGGTGGTACCTGCCTGTAATGCCAACAGCTGGGAGACTGAGTAACCCAGGAAGCCTCTGATGTTTCTCCCCAGAGTGACTTAAGACAATGCCTGCCTGACAATGCTTGTAACCTGCAACCTTTTAACTGACAGTGCAGCCCCGTGCCAGATCTCTTAGCTCTTTCAGGCAGAAGGAGCAGAACTGAGAAGGTGACCAGAATTTCAAAGTCGGAAAGATTTTGCTAGGAGAAAGGCAGCTGAGTGAGTTGTTTGTTCAACGGGCACTAAAAATAAAGCTTGACACCTCATTTAAGAACTTCTAGCAGTGTGGAGGAAGCTGATTCATTTTTTTCCCTAATAAAACTTAATTGTCATAGTGTTTATTTAATAGTGAGATAATAGCATCTTATATTTATGAACTGCGTTATAGCCGGAGGGAGTCCACACCACTTCGAAGACTTTGAAAGATGTCTTCGAAAAAGATAGGGACCATCTTCTACCACTTGAACTGCCAACATCTGGGGGCATTCGAGGAAAATGCAGGAATGTATTGACCCCAGAAGTGGCAAAGCCTTTTACAAGGCTTCCTACTGCAAGCCCACCAAGCAGGCCCCAGAAATGAGTTTCTTGCTGACTGTGTGAAGAAAAGAATCTTTGTATGCTAAGGGAGTCTGGCCAAGTGATGGGTGCATCAGATAGTTGGTGGAAGAAAAGAGGACCAATCTGAGTGAGTGAGGTAAGTAGAGGAGCTGCTGAATGTTTGGAGATGTAACCCCGTTCCAAATCCAACTCAGAGGTAGGGTATGTCATCTCCTGGCAGTCAAAGCAGGGCATTCTAGAAATAAAAGGAAGTCCAATCATTTTAGCACACTTAGTGTCTCATAGTTGTAGACGGGTCTGGCCTTAGTGTTTTTGGAGATGGTCAGGTTCATAATCAGCTTGCTTCTTACCCTTGCATCCTTGAAAATCCACAGCTTACCTCCATTCCCAGAGTTTTTTCTTAAACTTGCTTGAGCATGGCAGTCATGTGGGGAGCTCATTACAGGAGCACATTCATGGTGTTTCAAAAGTGCTATGTTTTGTTTTGTTTGAGATATGATCTCACTGTGTAACTCGGGCTGGCCTGGAACTTGCTATGTAGAGCACACTGGCACAGGCCTTGAACTCAAAGAGATTGCTTGCTTCTGCCTCCGGACTGCTGTGGTTAAAGGAGTGCCCCACCCACCATACCTGACTTTCGCTCGTACTCAGATTGAGGTGGACTCTAAGAATATTTATTTGGTTGTTTGCTTGTTTGTTTGTGGTGATAGTGAGGATGGTACACAGGATCTTGCCCATTCTAGGCCCTATAAGCCCAGCCTCAAGAATCAACATTTTTCTTTTCAAGAATTCCAAGCGATGAACATTGATAATTTTTTTAACTACACTTTAAGAAACAGTGATTGCAGAGTCTGCACCACAGAGGTAGAGACTTTCTGGCCTTTGGTTTACAACCCCAGAAGCCAGCTCAACACAAAATGTGTCTTGATTTTTAGCATTGTTTTGGAGATCTGCAATCTTCTCAGTGCTTTCCCATGTTGCTCTGATTCCTGTTATGGATAAAGATCAGTACTAAGGGAATGTTGATCATAGTTCCCTCTAAGTATGAATGGGTCACACCAAGTCTGTTATGAACTAGGGCAGTCACTAACTACCCTAATTCTCTTCTCCTCTTATTCACAAGACACTAGGATGGGTAACTTTCCTTGGAGTCAATGGGGGTAGAATGACTTATAGATGTGACAGTTCTTTTATATTAAATAGATAGGACTTTGGTTTGAATGGATCATTTCAGCTGAAGGAGAAAAGAAGCAAAGACATTGTTTTGAAGTTGTCTTGGCAAAAAGAAAAGGTTTCTACTCGACATGCTGTTTTCTGAAGATGATTTGGTTTGCACTTAATACTTTTTTATTTTTCTCTTATACAATACATCTTGACTGAAGTTTCCTATTCCTCCACTCCTCCCAGTCTCCCCAACTCCCGACTGCCTGTCTTCCCAAAATCCACTCCTCCTTCATTTCCTTTGAGAAAAGAGCATGCATCCAGGGATATTAACTGAACATGGCCTAACAAGTTCTGATGAGACTAGGCACAAGCCCTATTAAGGTTGGCTGAGGCAACCAAGTTGGGAGAAAAAGGGTCCCCAAAGCAGGCAAAAGAGTCAGGGACTTCCCTTGTTCCCACTGTTAGGAATCACACAAGAACACAAAGCTACACAACCATAACTTATATGCAGAGTGCCTAAGWCAGACCCATGCAAGCTCCCTGATTGTTGGCTCTGTCTCTGTGCACTCTTCTGTGCCCAAGTTAGTTGATTCTGTGGACCATGTTCTCATGTGGTTTGTGCTTAATATTAAACATTATTTTGCATATTAGACCATGGACAATTGAAGCAATAGAGAACTAAGCACTCTACTAATTCAACATTATAACAACCTACAATGACCACAGGAGGAGAATCATACTAATTATCTAAAGAATGAATATAGGTGTTAATGTTTCTTATTTGTCCTATGCCACTTGTCTTGCACTCAAACAATCCATCAGAATTATGTCAAGCCCAGTGGAAACTCTTGAAGATGAACTGTGCATGCTTCCCCTCCTAATATTCTTCAATATCTTGTGGCTTAGAAGATGAGATTGAGCACAAACTTGGTTTTCCTCGCTTGTTGGCTCTGCCACTCACTAGAGATTGGATTCTTCCATGAGCCTGTTTCCTTTGTAACATGTGACTCAAGCACACTGAGGTAATTACAAATAACTCTGATGAGTGGAATACATTGCATTCATTGCCAAACTGAAGTATCAATGTGTTTGGCATCTCTTTTCCTATGAACTAGAAGATTGTATCTTTTAAGATATATAAAAAATACCCCATGCCTTGACGGAATGGAAAAACACCACCAAAGTCAGCTGTAAAATGACCAACATGTTTTCACTAGTTGTTTCTTACCACTAGTGGAAGCTTCTTTCCCCTCCCCCTCTGCTCCCCCTTCCTTCCTTTCTCTCCTCCTCGTTCCACTCTTCTCTTGGTAGAGCTGTGTCTTAGTCCATTCATATTACTGTAAGAAAACACCACAGACTATACTGGGCACCATGATGTCTGCTTGTAGTTTCATGTCCTTGAGGGAATGAGGCAAGGAGATCACTTCAGCCCAAAGTTTGGTGCCAGTGTGGGAAATATATCAAGAGCCTCTTTCAACCAATCATGTAAATGATGTATCACTGGTAGAATACATGTTTGATATTGGGACCCATCCCCACGCTACACACACAAACACACACACACACACAAAATAAATAAATAAATAAATAGATAGATAGATAAATAGATAAATTTAATTTTTAAAAAGCCAACTTTATTACATTTATTTATTTGTGCATGTGTGTGTGTGTGTGTGTGTGTGTGTGTGTATGAACACACACACATGTGTCAGTCAGTGGGAAACCATTAGGAGTCATTTTTTTCTGTTTGTGTGGGTCCCAGGAACTGCACTTAAGCTGTCCATCTTGGTGGCAAATGCCTTTAGCTATTGAGCTACCTCAGAATATGGAGTACTTCTTTGCTTATTTATATATTATTTTGCTTATTTCATTAGAGTTTATTCAGATATATTTTGTACATATTTTGTTAGTTTTTTGCCAGAATATTTCATTTGGGGTTATTATTATAAATAATGTTTTATTTTAACGTGATTTTTTCCCCAATTGTTCATTACCAGAATAGAGGAGAGCAATTTATTTTTGTATATTAAAACTAGTACTCTAAAACCTTGTTTTAATTGTTTATTGGTTCCAAGGAAGGTGTTTGTTGTTAAGGGTGATGGTTTTGGTTTTTTGAGAGTTTCTGTATAAAGCATTGGTTCTTTTTTTTTTTTTTTCTAAGACGGGGTTTCTCTCTGTGCAGCCCTGGCTGTCCTGGAACTCACTCTGTAGACCAGACTGGCCTCAAACTCAGAAATCTGCCTGCCTCTGCCTCCCAAGTGCGGGGTTTAAAGGTGTGTGCCACCACTGACTGGGCAAAGCAGTGGTTCTCAACATGTGGGTAGAGTGTGACTCCTCCCTCTAGGAGGTTGAATGACCTTTCATAGGAGTTGCCTAAGACCATCAGAAAACACAGATATTTACATCATGACTCATAATAGTAGCAAAATTCCAGTTATGAACTAACAATGAAAATAATTTTACAGTTGGAGGTCATCACAACGTGACGAACTGTATCAGAGGGTTGCACATTAGGAAGGTTGAGAACCATTAGTATAAAGCACCATACCTTTGCAAAGACTTATTTTTCCCTTTTGTTTCCTTTCTTTGTGGTGACACAATACCTAGCACTTCTTGGATAAAAACAGTGAAGCAGTTATGTCTCTGATTTTTCCAAGTCATTGAATGAAACTTCCAATTGGTGTGTGTGTGTGTGTGTGTGTGTGTGTGTGTGTGTGTGTGTGTGTGTGTGTGTGTAGTATGAGTATGTTAGCTATAGGTTTCTGTGCGTGTTCTTCAGTAGGTTGAGTTCCTCTCATTCCAAATTTTCTGGCAATCTATAGTGGATGGGCACTGTATTTTGTCAAATGCTTCTCCCGCATCTCTTGACATGATCATCTGGTCATGTGATCTGCTATGTCAATTGTATTTTGGATATCAGCGCCGCCCCCCCCCCCATTACACCTGGAGTAAATCCTACTTCGTCACAGGGTATAATTCCTTTTATATATTGTTGGATTTTGCTTGCTAGTGTTTTGTTAATGATTTTTGTGTAAAAGGTTTGCGAGGCTGTGGTTTTCTCTTTTTAGAGTATCTTTGGCAGGACATAGCATTAGGCCATTTTTGGCCTCTTAAAATGAGTTAGGAAGTGTTTTCTCAGCTTCAATTTTACAGAGCAGATTGCAGAGAATTGGTATTATTTCTTTCCTAAAGTGTTTCATCATAGAGTCTGCCACTGGACCATTCTTGGCCTGCTACTTTATGTTTTAGAAGGTAACTAAGTATAGGTTCAATTTATTTAATGGATGTGAGTCTATTCAGATGATCTCTTGTTGTTGTTGTTGTTGTTGTTGTTGTTGTTGTTGAATTTTTCAAGATGTGCCTTTTAAGAAATTAGTCGGCTTCATCTAAGCTTCCTGTCAGTGGATATACAGTTCCTGGTAGTAGAACTTGACTTTCTTTTCCAAAGCCTATGAAGTCTCATCCATGCTGAAACCATTAATTAATTAATTAACTAATTAACTAATTAATTAAAAAGTATGTTTTGGCTATTTACTATTAAGAAGATTTCCAGTTGCACTACCAGTGATTCAAGTATTTAAGAAGATATAGCCAGAGAATGGCAGGAGTTGCAGGCCAGCTTCGGCCTCCTATAGATTTTATCTCATAAAAACGAAAATAATCAACATGTATTTATTGAATACCTATTATGTGCCAAGTACTGTGCTGTATCTCAGGGTAGTGTGGCACTGATTTCTTGGAACTTACATTCTCATGAGGAAGCTCAACATTGAATCAATAAAAAATAGACACATCTACAAACTGCTGCTGCAGTTAGGGCTGACAAAGTAATAAATAGTATGAGAAAGAGCTTCTTTAGCAAGTGTGGGAGGGGAAGAGCCTTTCTAAGGTGACATTTTACTGAGAACTAAGAACTGAGAAAGTCTAGCCATGTTTTTTTTTTTTTTTAAGTCTGGGAAAAAGCATGCCAAACAAAGTCGCCACATGAGCGAGCACTCAATAAAAGGAAGGGCTTCACGTGTGGGAAGAAACCCAAGTACATCCAGTGTGCCCGGAGGACAGTAAGTGTGGGAGACGCTAGTCTCCAGGGAGATATGAGAAGTGGCCAAGGGTCAGATCCTGTAGGAATTTATAGGCCGTGATGAGGAGTTTGAATTCCACTCTAAGTTAAACAAAGTTTCAAAGGATTTTAAGCACGAGAGTGACGTGGTGAAATTTACATTTCTCAAAGATGATGCTTGGATCTTTCCTCACTGCTGTGAGGAAAAGATGGTAGAAGATAGCAAGTGTGAGGACACAAAACCCAAGAGGTACTGTGATAGTCTAGGCAGGAGGAGCTGGGTGCCTAAACTCGGGCAAGAGTTAACATGGAAATATGTAAAGCAGAGTGAACGAGAAGTTATTTTTACCAGGCAGAAGTCTGGGTGTTTACAAGCAGAATTTCTTGGGCAAGCTCGTTGACTGTATTCAGTCGTGGGAAGTTGCCTTCCTGCATTTTCAGTCTGAGACATTCTTCCTTGAGAATATCAGTTTCACAGGAGTCACAAAACTAGCCCATTGGCTCCTCGTCTTATCCCAATAAGCTCCAAGAGTGACTATTACAGTTCCCCGGGCCTATCCGCAGCATATGTTCGAGGTACCGTGGTCTCCATTCCAAACAGCTATTTCTACAGTCTAGGCACAYACTCTAAGTAATACATACGATGAGGATCATTGTTCTCATCTTTCCCAGGTGGGTGACATTTAGAATGATTATTGTTCAGCAGTACTCAGGATTCTACTAAATGCTGTGACAGAGGGAAGAACTTTGACTATCAGGGTGATTAGGAAGTGGAATGGATTGGCAGAGGAGGTTATGAAGGTTCCTTCAGCCAGACAAGCTGCTGAAATATGAAGCCGTTCTATAACAACGTGAGCAGCATCTCTATGTTCTAAAGAAACAGGCAATTCGAGTGACAAGGGGAGTAGGGTGAAAGGATGCTGCCAATGCTAGGTCACGGGTGGCTGCCAGACAATGCAACTGAGGATGACAGCCGAGCTGGGCCAGCAGGTAAATAGGAAAACTTGAGACCAAATTACCAGGAGCTCGTTACAGTGAATGATGAAGATAAAGCAAAGGACTGAATTCAGAGTGTAAAGCCTCACTGGAGGCAGGGTAGAGGGCCGAGTGTGCAGTCAAGACRGAAGCTGCAGAGATGGCAGGCAGGCAGGCAGGCAGGAGAGCTGAACTGTGTCAGGAGAAAAATCTTTCTAATGATGTCCGTCTGTGGCTGGGCTTTAAGCCAGGCAGAGGGAAATAGGTGGATATAAAATCAGAGGCAAAATAGATCTCTTGAACCAGAACACCATAGCTTGACCATGGTATTTCAGTGCTTTCTGGAACTGGCACCCACCTGCCCTCTGTTGTTTTCGAGCTTTGCAGAGAGAGGCAATTTTGCAGCTTTTCGTGACTTCCGCCCAGTTCTGTGCCCTCTAGGGGATGCAGCTCTGCTGGATGATGCACTGTGCCTTGTGTTTCTGTGGTCAGCGAATGTCCTTGTGAGCTTGAAAACTGGCTTCACAGAGAATCAAGTTCAAAAAATCAAAGAATTCCCTCTGTTCTCCCTCTGCCTACATATTGTCCTTCTTCAAAACACTCCACCAACCCAACTATTTCTCTGAGTCTCCCAGAGAGGTCTGTTGCATGGGTTCATTAGCAGAATCCTTTCACCTCCCCAGTGGCTTCCGCCACCAACTCCCTGGGGATGGTAATCTGCTGCTAAAGCTTCTAATGCCTTAACAAAGGCATTGATGCATTGAGGTGGCTGCTGCTGCTGCTCCTGCTGCTGTCACAAAGCTGCCTCCCTCCCAACTGAAACTACTAAAGCCAGTGCTTCTGATGTGGTCTTCTGTATTCAATGCCCCACAGAGATTTTAGCAAACCCGGTCCTTTAAACTGGTACTTACTCTTACAAAGCTCTCTCTACTTAGAACTTAGATTTGAGATTAGCGAGCTGGATCAGAAGATAACCAGGATAAAGGTCCCTGGTGGGCATTGTTTTGTTGGCTTGATTTGTTTGTTTGCTTGCTTTTTGGTCTTCCCAGCAAGGTTTTCCACTCTCTTTCAATAGCTTACAGATTGTACTCCAGAACGTAAGGCTAAGTATGTGAACTACATTTAACCAATCAGAGACTATTTTTTTCTCTCCTAGCAACAGTGATTGCACTAGACAATGGCCACATGACTGAGAAAGAGCAGTGAGAATTGTTTCTTAGATTACATCAGTTTCAGTTACTTTCTCTCATTGTTTTGGCAAAAATGCTTGTCAAAAATAACTTAATGAAGACAAGGTTTATTTGAACTCACAGTTTGACGGTATAGTTTATATTGGAGAGAGAGAGAGAGAGAGAGAGAGAGAGAGAGAGAGAGAGAG
>BDUI01000517.1:8168-18877 GCA_002335545.1 Apodemus speciosus | reverse complement strand
GAGAGAAGTGCTGGTACCCAGTTTACTTTCTCCTTTTTATTCATCTGGAAGCCCAGCCTATAGCATTGTTCCATGTGTGCTGAGATTCAGTTTTTCCTCCTCAGTTAAATGTCTCTGAAAACTCCCTCAAAGGTTCACACGGAGGTGTGTCTCCTAGGTGATTCTAAACCTAGCAATGTCGGCAATGACAACAACCAAGGAATCTGGGAAATGGAAATGGTTAATGGCAAGCTTTGGCCACTGGGAGTCATATCCCCTGCAATGCAGAGAAGTTTCCATCAAGAGAAATTAAACAAGTGGCAAAAGAGAAAACAGAAATGAACAGAGAGGAAAGACAGACACAGGGATTCTGAAAGTGCTCAGCCCTCAGCCCCTCAGCACTAAGCAGTAAGAGGAGCTCTGGACAGTTCTTCTTTCTCCTAATCAGATATAATCCTTTCGAAGAGGCTCTTGGGCTACTCTAAGCAAACAGCTTCCCCGCAGGCTCACCTTTGCTACCTTGCAGAGACTCCAGAGTTACTTGAATATTAAGACGTATACAACTTAGGCTGCCAAAGTTGGATCATTCCGTATAATCATTCATTGAACAAATACAGCCCTCTTGCTCCATATCGAACACAGTCATAGGAGGTGAGGATGTAGAAGTGAATGAAACCAAACTTTCTGTCCCTCTGAAGCTTGCGTTCCAATGAGAAAGTGGTATAAGCGAGTGATTAAATAGACACAATGTCATCTCATAAAGGCACGAAGGAAAACAGAGCACATGCATATGATCGAAAGAAACAAGTTAGGGATAATGTTTTAGGTAGTCTGACCCAGGAAGGCCTCCTGTGGAATACACCAGACCTCAAGGAACTAACGTCACCTGAAGATTTGGGGAGCAGAAAAATACTGAAGGCCAAAGAGTATGAAAGTGTGCGGGTATTTAGTATCTTAGCAACAGCAAGGAGGTTTGTGAAATAAGGTAAGGTATGGAATGAGTGGTAGAGAGTTAGGCCAAAGAGGTAGTGAAGAGCCCAGCTGAACAAGGCCCCTGGAGACTGAGCTACAAACTGTACATTTTCCTAATTGTAATAGAGTCATTAGAGTATTTCCAGGTAAGCACTGACTGGATCAGATTTACCATTTAAGGGTCTCCTCCTGAATAGAGAATCAAGCAGAGAAAATAAGAACGGACACAGGGGCTACAGAGTTGGTTCAGCGGGTAAAATCACTCGCTGCACAAGTCTAAGTTGAACCCCTGGCAGTATTGTAAAAAGCCCAGCATGGAGTCCATCTGTAACTCCACAGAACAGAAACCAGAGACTTAGCCTCTGAACAAAGTGGAGAGAGTGTGCGCGCGCGCACGTGCGTGTGTGTACCAGTTCCCAAAGAGCTGTCCTCTGGCTTGCGCATGTGCCATAGCACACACTTACTCCCTCTCTACACACTAAGGAAATACATATTTTAAGGAGTGGAGACAACCAGAGACTATCATATCAAGCCAAGTGCTTCAGTTTCAAAAAGATAAAYATTGGCTGTTTTCTCTCACGTGTGAATCCTAGATTAAAAACCAGATATAAAAATTATGTATGTATATATGACAAGAAAATAGAAGCAAACCTGGGAGGGGGAAGAAAAGGAGTATAGGAGGGCAAAGTACAGGATATACTTGCATAGAAATGCCCTTAAGAAACCCAGTACTATATACAATGAATAACTGATGTTTAAGTATTTAAGAATGGATGTCAGTGGGGAGAGCAGGTGAGTGATGACTGCTTTGGTCCAGGTTAAAAGTGATGAGATTAGCAACGAGGGGAAGCAGGTGGGCAGATTGAATTCTTCAAACCTAAACTTAGATTTCGATGGTAACGCCAGATAAAGCTAGTAATGTTTGCTCAAGGATGGCATATGAAAGTGAGTGTCAGGGTGACTCCAGCTCTTTTGGCCTCCGTGATCAGGTGAATCAGGAAGACACTTATCAAGGTGGTGAAGAACAGCAAAGTCATGAGTTTGGAGATCAGGACCTGGTGAGCTTGAAATGCCGATTAAATATACAAGCAGTGATACAAACTCAGGAGAAGTAAATTTATGGGATACAAAGGAGTACAAAGTGCTAGCATGAAAAGGGGGTAACCTAGGAAACAAGAAGTGTCCCATTGACATGCGTGCAGGATGCATCATGTTGTCAACAATTGCAGGAGAGCACATGTATTTATTTTAGTACCTGGTCCACAGTAGTCGCTCAATATGGGCTTACTGAATCTCTTCAACACTATTTAAAGAGGGATCTGATTAGAACAAGTGTCACATGAAAGGGACAGTGCACAGAATAAGCATAGGAAAGAAGTAATAGCTATGAAGGACAGGGATTTTATGACTACGCTTAGAGAAAGAATAAGATGCAATTGAAGAAGAGAAATCAAAAGGAAGCACATCACAGAAAAGAAAGGTAGGGCAAGTTTTGGCTGCCGGCTTTGTGGCCTGCCTCCTGCCAACAGGGTGTGCAGCTATGCTGATGAAGACCTTTTCTTGGCCCTGTGCAACAATAGAGTGAGCACAGAAGAAAACTCAGTCTCAGCATTCAGAGGTCGTAAGCAGCCAGGAGTGGGGACAGTAGCCAGCCTTGATCAATGCAGAATTGATTTACAATTTAGTGCTTTTGTGTTTCAAAGTAAGATACCAGAAGAGGACAACTAGGCACAGGGCAGATCTCACATTCCTTCGGCTAACACTGAAAATCGAAAGGGAGGGAACCCATGTCTCTGCAAGCAGGATATATGGTCCTGGGAAAGGGCGACCTGGGAAAGGGCATGGCAAAGAGCAAGGCAAAGACCTAAAAGGGAAGGCCGGGGAAGTGATAGACAAAGAATTATGAAAAGAGGCTTAGGCTCATAAAATAGAAATTAATGGACTAGGGCACGCGGACATTAAAAAGATCTTTAAGAGGCTTCAGGGAATGAAAGAATGAGGGTCAAGCAGAGATGTCTGGCACAACAGCTTCTTGACAAGCAGCTAGTGAAAGCCAATATATAACAGGAAGGGAAAGGATGGGCTGAAGCAGGGGGAGAAAGCGGCAGGCCTTGCTGTCTGAATGTAAATCAGGAGTGTCAATTTTGTGTATACAAGACAGTAAATACAGTCATGGGAGAGCACAGAAAAATGCTATGGAATCTTCTTTTATACAAACAGGACATTGGGGTAGTTGTGACTAAGCATTAGTATGATCAGTGTGCCACAGGCATCCCTTTCTCTAAATTTGAGGGTAAAGGTGTGTTACTGGTATAAGATCACAACTGGCTTGCTATCGAAATACAACACTTTTATTGAGTATGTATGTGTATATGTGTGTATGCATATATATGATACAATGCTGTGTGTGTGTGTGTGTGTGTGTGTGTGTGTGTGTGTGCTTGTATAACACTTAAGAAGTAAGAAAGCAAAATGAACCAACCATATTGAGGATTATCCAACCCATAAGAGGAGAAAATGTTTTCAAGGTTAAAAACAAACAAACAAACAAAAAACCAGAATGAATCAGAGAGGGAAGGGCAAAAGGCATGATGCCAGACATGCGTCCCATGTAACTAGGACAATGCCGATGCGTGTAGGTAGCACAGAGCGGGGCAGGGATAAGCACAAATTAAATCATAGGTTGTAAACGGCAGGCGGGGAAAGGATAAAGATTACAGTTTGTATGTTAAAACGTGATAGTAATCATTTATGGCATGGTGTTTGGTGACAGGAAATTAACTCTAAGGTCACAGAGCATTCTCACCCGTTTATAAATGAAATCCTTGTGGTGTTGCTTTCCTTAAAGATTAGTGCTTGTCTGTATGGATTTCGGATGAGCTAGGAAAGAGAGCCCTGGATTTTTTTTTTTTTTTTTTTTTTTTTTGGCTTTCTCTGTCTCCCAAACCTGGCCCCCATCATTATTCAAATACCGGAGAACCTCAGATGAAACTCTCTGGTAGGAACCTGGGCAGTCTTTTCTTGGCATGCATCTTATTTTAGTAACATGCAACTAGCGATACAGAGGATGCTCAGATTGAGGAGATAGGACATGACAGACAATCATTGCAGTTTCAGAATAAGTGTATTCTTGGGGGACAAGCGAGCATATCACCCACAGAGAAGTGCATTTCTTCAATGGTTCTGGAGAAGAAACAAACCCCAGGAGGAGGCAGTGGGCCGAAGAAGCCAGAAAATCTGCAGAATTGGAGAGCTGCCAGGAAGAAGACCAAGGCTTATCAACCAAGGGGTACACATGGTTCCAGCCGCAAGTGTGGTGGAGGACATCAGTGGGAGGAGAGGTCCTTGGTCCTATAAAGACTCAATAGATGCCCCAGTGTGGGGAAATTGAGGGGGGTTAGGTGGGAGTAGGTTGGGCAGAGGGGCATATTCTTGGAGGCAGGGGGTGGGAGGATGGGTTGGGGTCTTCGGGGAGGGGGGAACCGGGAAAGGGTATAACATTTGAAATGTAAATGAAGAATATATTCAATAAAAATATTTAAAAAAAGAAGACCAAGGCTTACAGAAGTCCCCTGCCTCACAACGAATTTATAACAATGGCTCTGAACCTTCCTAATGCTGCCACCCTTTAATATAGATGCTCATGTTGTGTCGACCTCCCAACCATAAAACTATATTTGTTGCTACTCCATGATTGTAATACCGCTACATTTATGAATCTTAATGCAAATATCATGGTTTTCAATGCTCTTAGGCAACTCCTGTCTTTGGCCCCCAAAAGGGTCACAACCCACAGGTTGAGAACTGCCTCCTAAACTATGCTAAAAACTTCCTAATGAGAACAGAGATGCAGGCGTTCTCTCTCCGCTGCTACTCTACTCCATCCAGATTGATGGCTGGGCTTGAGCTCAGGGACAAGGCCCAAGAAAGTTCTAGAAGGAGGACCCAAGTTCATGCAAAATAAAAATGTGGGATTCTCTGGCTTGAAATTGTTGACAAATTTAAGAAAGCAGAACATTAATCCAACCAGTTGTGGGGTTTGATTGTTTTGTACATGGTCTCATAGCCTAGGCCGGCCTGGAATTTGTTATGAATAGGACTTGCAGCCCTTCTGCTGTCTGCTTAGTCTATATCATATTCAAAATGTTATAATAGGATCTGCATAACAGCAAATGAAGATGAAGTATTAGAGTATTAGTGACATTTACAGAATGCCAATATCTATCTTTTACACAGGAGATGTTTCTTCTTTGGTTTCCCTGGCCTGATGTGGTTTTGGTCCAACCTCTGGGAAAAAAAAAGAAGAAGAGAAAAGGCAAGGCAAGCTGTTTGCAGGCCTCTGTGCCTCCCAGCCTTGCACTGCTCTAAAGATCCTCATTCTGGGCTCTCCTCCCAGCTCCCCTCCCTCCCAAATCTTTCCCTGAGCTCTTTAATGTTCTTTCTGCTTATTTGTCACCCCTTGTGGCAGCTATTAAACCAAATCCTTACTTTGAGAATTGGTAATTAAAGGGAAAGAATTAACCATTTATCCTGCCTTTCCAGTAGGAACTATATTTCAGTATAATCAAATCGCCATAGTTTTGCTCTTTATTTATTTAACACTTACATAGCATTTACCAGGCAGCAGGCCTTATTCTGATAGCTCTACCAATATTACCTCTTTCTCATTCTCGTAGCAACCACAGTTTACAGATAAGGAACTGAAGCCCCGAGGAATAATAACACTGGCAGCAAGAGATGGGACTAAGATTCAAATTCAGACAGTTGCCAAAACCCATGCTCTTCCAGATGCGCTAAGTCACCGTTTATACAAGGTAAGTTCTACTTTCCTGACCATGCTGGCTAGTAAATTCACCAAGCTTTCAAAAGCTATTTTAGTGGCTCAGGATACCGCCCAGTATCTTTAATTAATATACATGAGGCCCTAGGTTAAAATTCCCAGCACTGAGGTAAAAATCATTTTTTTAAAAGCCTAACATCAATTCAGACAAGAGTCGTCAGATAAAATTAAAATTGTTAGCTGAATGAATAACTGGTAGGGAGTGGGTCATAAGCTACTAACTTACCAGCACAGACTGCAGGAGGAATCTTCCAGAGGATTGGGAGAAGGGATAACATGCTTGCTGCCCAGGCAGGAGACCCTACATTTGGATCCCCTGTACCCAGGCGTTGTTGTATATGCCTGTAAACCCAGCATGGAGAGCGCATGGCAAGAGGATCACAAAGACTCACTGGCCAGCCACCCTATCCAAAATGGCAGGTTTAGTGAGAGACCATGCCTCAAAAACTATAGTGGAGAGAGAAAGATTGTTGAGGTTGAACTCTGACCTCCACATGCACTCCACCCCAACACACACACACACACACACCACCACCACCACCACCACCACCACCACCACCACCCAATACAGCATGATTACTTTCCAGTTACTTATAGCAGTAACTTTTTTCCACTGGATGGTTGTAGCTCCTTTATCAAAGATCAACAGACCATACTTCTGTGGGTTCATTTCCGGGTCTTCAATTCTATTCCACTGATCTACCTCCCTGTCACTGTACCGATACCATGCAGTTTTTAGCACTATTGCTCTGTAGTATTGTTTGAGGTCCGGGATACTGATTCCCCCAGAAGTTCTTTTACTGTTGACAATAGTTTTAGCTATCCTGGATTTTTTGTTATTCCAGATGAATTTGAGAATTGCTCTTTCTAAATCTATGAAGAACTGATTTGGGATTTTGATGGGGATTGCATTGAATCTGTATATTGCTTTTGGCAAGATGGCCATTTTTGCTATATTAATCATGCCAATCCAAGAGCATGGAAGGTTTTTCCATCTTCTGAGGTCTTCTTGATTTCTTTCTTCAATGACTTGAAGTTCTTGTCATACAGATCTTTCACATGTTTGGTTAGAGTCACGCCAAGATACTTTATATTGTTTGTGGCTGTTGTGAAGGGTGTTATTTCCCTAACTTCTTTCTCAGCCTGCTTATCCTTTGAGTATAGGAAGGCTACTGATTTGCCTGAGTTGATTTTATAACCAGCCACTTTGCTGCAGTTGTTTATCAGCTGTAGGAGAAATACACCCATTTGGCTTTCATCTGTCTTCTGTCTTACTTAGTGACCCCTCTGTGTTTCCTGMAACCACCTCTCAAACTCTGCATGGTGGAACTCATACCTCAAATCATCTTTGAAGATGATTCAGACTAAACACATATAGGCGCATGCATGCGCACATGCACATACACGCATGCACACACACACACACAAACAAAAGCAACTGTACAAATGACTTTGCTGCCATTGTGCTGATGTAATAGTCAGGTACAATATTATAAATGGAGGCAACCACATACCATTATTGTCTTCAGATGTTCTGCAATATTCGATACCTGCTGTGTTGATTCATTTTAGCCAATGGTATTTAACTTGAATGTATCAAGCTTTCCCGTCTAAATTCCAGTTTTCAGGGAATTTATGAGGTTGACAAACCAACAAGTATCTAGGCAGTCTAAAAAGCAGAGCATCTTTCAGAACAACTAATCTGTTTTCTTGAGTTAGCATATTGAAAAATAGAAAAAAAAAGTTATTCTCAAGTTCTAGAAATAGAAAGGTTATACCCAGACCAAGGAATGAATTTGGATTGAATCTAGTCCAAGGCAGCTGTAGACGACATTTCCAGTGCAGTTGAGAAAGTTTAGATTTCATTTGCGCATATGACAAGGATGTAATCCTTGATAAGGATTACAAGAATCATCTTTACCCAGGCCAGCCTAGCTTCAAATCACTAGCACCTGTGTCTTTTTGGCTGGAATCTCCCACCCCAGCTTCCAGGGCCCACTTTGCTTAGGCTTAGAGGAGTCCAGACGTGATAGATGCTTAAAGAATTGTCTGGGACAACTCTGAAACAGTAACTTCTATGGGTATGTCATTCCACAGGGGGAGGATACTTCAGAGATGCACGTTCTATGCCATTTTCTAGAGTTCTCCTCCAGCAGGATTGAGTTCGAGCTACCCACAGTGGTACCTGGTTTTCAGCACTCCCCTGTTGACTCCCATTCCTCCTTTGTCTCATTCCTCAATTCCTTTGTATTGCTTGCAGCCCCATCCCAAACAAACTGTGTACACACATCGGAAGGTCATCTCAGTTCTGCTTTTGGGGATGTCCAGATTACCACCCCCTTCAATTCTGTGGGAATTGTTCTTTTTCTCTTCACCTGAGATCAAGAGACAACACTAGAATTTCTAAGTGTCCTAGTTTTATGCTCATTCAATTTTCCTTTCTCCTTTACTCTGCACACTCCTTTTGATTTATTGGCATCTTGTTTACTACCTCATTCCTTTTTTATTAGATATTTTCTTAATTTACATTTCAAATGTTATCCCCTTTCCTGGTTTCCCCTCCAAAAACACCCTATCCCATCCCCCTCCCCATGCTCACCAACCCACCCACTCCCACTTCACTGTCCTGGCATTTCCCTATACTGGGACATCCATTCTTACAGAAGGTTCTGGTGAACTTCTCTGCTCCCAATCCTGTCAGTTTTAGCATTCCATATGGAAGTCTCTCATACCACTGGTCTTACCTCAAGAATTACTTTTGTTTGGCTTGGTTTAGTTTTGTTACAGCATCTCCGTTGTGCTCCACAAAGGATGGAAGAGAAAACGCCAGTAGGCTTGTAAAACAACAAAATCATTTATTATTCTCACCAAATAAGCATAGTTGCTGAAGCCAGGCTGTGGTGGCCCACGCCTTTGATCCCAGCACTTGGGAGGCAGAGGCAGGCAGATTTCTGAGTTCAAGGCGGACCTGGTTTACAGAGTGAGTTCCAGGACAGCCAGGGCTATACAGAGAAACCCTGTCTCAAAAATTAAAAAAAAGGCATAGTTGCTGAGTGTTCGGGACCACCAGAAGAGGACTCAGGAGCCTTGCTTCTTCTGGAGCCCTGAGCAGGGATTGAAGCAGGGCTTGTAAGCATAGACTCTGCAAACATCTGAGTCAAATATACAGTTAAAATGTTCACCAACCAGAACTCTGGGATTAGGGACTTTCTCCAGTGTTCCATCATTGGGAACTGAATTGAAGATGAGTGTTTTTGCCCAACTAATCAAATTTATTTGTTTTTTTTTTTCTGTTGTTACGAATGGGCATTAAGTTTTGGGTAATGATTGGTGAACAGGTGGTATGTTTCGGGGGACTATGGTTGCTTCAAAGAGGAGTTGGTCAGCTTAAGGTAAAATGGAGTCTAAAGTCAAAATGACAGTACTTAAGTTTCTTTTATCTGCTCCCTACGGTTTGGTATTTTGAGACAAGGTGCTACTTGTTATTTCTGGCTAGCCTCAAACTCACAGGCATGTTCCTGCTTAAGTCTCTAAAGTGTTGGAATTCTGGCTTGTTTTCAGCACACCCGGATCTCATCTCAAGTTATCTTTATCTCTGCTCCAGTTCAGCCACTGCCCTAGCCACACTGTAAACCTCATCACTACCTAGATTTCCGGTACCTCTGAAATTCCTGACTTCATTCTTTATCCTTACAGTGTGTGTTCCCACCTTTCATCTCTATTACTTTTTTGACATATATTCCTGGACATGGCTACACTTGCCCTGTAAGCTTTGATCCCAAAGCAGTCCCATGACTTATCTTCTCTGCTGCTGAGGTCTAGAATAGAAGATCGTCTGTGCTTGTAGATTGTTGACACAGTCTTCAACCTTAGTTGATCTTGGTTCAAGCACGATGCACCACATCCCCTCAATCTGTTCTATGAGGACCTTAGCTATATTCTTAGCCTTGAACTGTTAACCTTCCTAGGATTCACCCTCTGGATTTATTAGTTCCCAATCATCAAGAGGAGACTCATTCATATTTCAGCAGATAATTATTACATGCCTATTATTAATTCTAGTGGAAGCTAACAGTGTCAGGAACTATGCTAAGAATACAAGGACAGTAAGGAACATGAGGGTCCCTTCACATCGTGGACTTGCAAATTTGAGATAAAGTTAATGAAGGAAACCAAATGAAATGGTAAGAAGGAACATTAGGTGGGGTAGTTGGAAAATACCTTTGAAGGAAGTAAGACTTGATTCAAGAGCCAAAGGCAGGCAAAACTACAATGCGAGTTCTGAAGTGTGAAAAATGTGCCACACAGAGTGAACAGGAAAGGCCAATGTGAGTGTAACACAGTAAGTTGGAGGTATAAGAGCAGCTAACATAGGAATGGACCAAGGATCACACAGACCTTGGGTCTAAATTATGTGAGCCTTTCTTTCTTAACAGATTGATGAGAAAGCACAAAAGCATGTATGTATATATATACATGTATATATATATATGTGTGTGTGTGTAATACAAACATTACAAACAAACATAAATTGACAGACATATAGACAGACATATGGTACACCAAGGACAGACAATAGACAGAGAGGGAAGAGAACTTGATGTCCCAAAGAGATCCAGATATCCTAACCAGAACTAAGGATATCTTCAGTAGAATCCAGAGAGTATGCAGGATCTCCTGCTTTCCTCTCACCCCCAGGAAAACTCCGAAATAGCTTTTAACCATTTTCTTTCTTTTGATACAATGTCCCGGACATGGAACAACTGCTTTTCTGAAAACCTCTCTCTCTCTCTCTCTCTCTCTCTCTCTCTCTCTCTCTCTCTCTCCGCAGTTGCCCACCCATTCTCAGTCTGCCCTGTGTGCCCTGAACTTGCAGCCTGACCACAATGTCAGCCAACCCTCAGAATTCTCTGCTCTC
>BDUI01000516.1:146828-160018 GCA_002335545.1 Apodemus speciosus | reverse complement strand
GCTCAGATGTTGATCATTCAGGAATGAAGTCCTGTCTGCAAATGATGGGTGGGTGGGAGCATGAGGAACTCCGATGGGTGGGGACTTCAAAGGGACTCCCAGATTTCTCTCACCTCTGGGGATTCACCAGTCCTTATAAGGTAGGTGAAGGCTATTTCCAAGTGGCAACCCACAGTCACCACTTAAAACCAGTCAGGACCCTTGAAGTTCAAGGAGAGAGAGAAGAGAAAGGATGAGGTAGGAAATGATCCACCTGGTCATCCTTGAGTGGCTTTTCTCTCCCCAGTGCACAGGGAGCGAGCGTTGTCACCTGCTGATATGCAGTATGTCACAATAATTCCATCACCACCTTGCCACCTGAGGCCCTGTGCCACCTGAGGCCCTGTGCCACCTGAGGCAATGCTTTCAGGCTGGAGTTATGAATGCATTTGCTGTCGTATATATTTGTTTGATGTGGGATTAAAACCAAAAGCACTCTGTCTATCTGAAGTACTATTATCAGTGGAGTATTTCAAAGCCCCGCCCCCTTCTTAAAGAAGCGAAGAGACTGTTCCTGAAGCTGCTTTTAAACTAGGGATACCTTGGTCATTTTTAACTTGGGTCATTTTCCTTGCTTTTCTTTTTCTCTTTCACTGTGTTAGGCCAGGAACTGTTGTTGTTAGGGCTATAGCACTGAAAATTGCAGATACTGTCCTTGGAGCCATGAAGCTCATACTCTGAAGATGCATTATGAAACCAAGATCAAACTTTGGGAAAAATCCTCCAGCAATGAAGTAACATTGAGAGCCAATGGGCACAGGAGGGCTTCACCATGCTATGATATTGCTAGCTTGCTGAAAGGATTACATATCTGCCTGAATTTGGGGCAAAATGAAACAAGCAGAAAGTATGGTTAAGATATGTTAGGGAATATTTTGTTGTTGTTTTAGAGACAGGGCTTTTCTGTGTAACAGCACTGACTTTCCTGGCACTCACTCTGTAGACCAGGCTGGCCTCGAACTCAGAAATCCGCCTGCCTCTGCCTCCCAAGTGCTGGGATCAAAGGCGTGCGCCACCACCTTCCAGCTGGAATAAAAATTTAAACCTGGGAAAATCCCATCCTAGGGCTGACTGGGCAGTCATGTTGTACTTCCTTTATTGGTACTTGCTGAGGTCTGGTATGACTGCCAAAGCTATGGGCATAGAGTTTGTTTTTCTGGTTTAAAGCGGTTCCTGAATCATCTCCTACCATCTTATGATCTCTGGCTGGATAGACACAGGCGAGTAGTAATTCACTGTGCTGTGAATTAGCAATACCTGTATCATTAAGTAATAAAAGTTCAAATCCTTTCTATGTCAATTACCCTTCCCCAGGAAGAAAACAGCTTTTCATAATTTGAATTTGATCGTAATCAAAGAATGTGGTTAATCAATCCTTCTAGTGGAACCAAATAAGTCTGAATTAATTCTCAGGAAGCTGCTGAAAGAACCACTTTAAGGAAACACAAAAACTTACAAAGCAGCATCTGCCTGGGAGGAGCTAGAGAACAAAATACGTGGGTGCTGTGCTCATCAAAACACACAGGGAAAAAAAGTCTTTTTACTATGTTGTTTGTGGTTGATAATAAGCTTAATTCATATACTTAACTGTCTTTTGTACATTTCTTAGCCCCACAAAGAGTACTCTTCTTCTTCCTAAAAAAAAAAGTTCCAGTCCAAACCATCAGCCTCTGTAGGTTGTCTTAATTGCTACTTTGCACTGCAGTGGACTATGAGTGATTTTTGGCACATGCTATCATACACAGCGTTCCTAAAATAAAATGCTCCAGGATATCCCAGGAACTCTTAGAAGGCTTTAAAAGGGGACTAAAACACCGAAAGAGGAACTTTTGACAACGACAGTTCAGACAAGGAGAATGACTGTCATAGCAGAAATCTGTAACTAATTGGGATCTTGCAGTGGATGCATCCTGCCCTCGCCACCTAACTTATCATGGTTAGGGGGAGGCTGAGAATCCACTTTTGATAAAGACAATTTTTTTCCTCCCCAAGTGACTATACGTTTAAATAGCTAAAACATCTGTGCAGCAACCTAGTAAAACATGTATACTCGGAATGCTTGAGCAGAAAGCCTGCCAAACAATCGCTTGAGAGGGACTTTGCTGAGGGAGAGCACCAAGATAAAGCAACTGCTGTTTGTTTTGTCTAGTCAAAGGAGAGCCAAGGCAACCAATATTTTGCGTTTCTTTTATTTCATTTGTGAAGGATTATTTGAGAAAGGGTGTTGAGGGGAAGTTTCCTGACAGGAATTTTTAAAGCTGTCTATTAGCAGACGAGCAAGAGAGTCGTGAATGTCAAACGCCTGACAGACAAACTTTTGAGACCAGCTACCAAACCACGAAGAGTGACTTTCTTGCTGACTCTTCTCTCCGGCCCTTCTGATGGAAGCAGAAACAGGGAGCACCATGGAGACTGGAAAGGGGACCAACCGAGGCATTCGGATTGCACTGGCCCTGTTCATTAGTGGCACCCTGGTCCTGGGCACACTGCTCTTTCTAGGTAAGTGGAGCTCCAGGGACCAGGGGACTGAACTGGGCATCTATAAAGACTCTTTCTTATTCTTTATTTTAGAAACCCTTGTTCGTAACGCAGGCTGTTCGCTTATGTTAAAAAATACAAATGTCCTCTCAGTTTTAATCAGCTATATCAATGGAAAAGGAGGCTTTTCTTTAGTATTAAATGTATACTCCAGGATGCAAACTGGATTAGAAAGTGGTTTGTGGATTCGGTTGCACTGAGGGGAACAAACTATGTATTTATTACATTTTACAAATTGAGTGTTTATGAATTCGTGGTTAGATGCTTGTCTTTGTTTTGTGGAGGAACAGCCATACCAAAATTTCTTTTTGTTTGGCTTTCGTTCATGTTCAGTTGAACAAGTTACAGAGTGCAATCAATTCACAAAAGATAAATCAGTTCTTAAATGGGATTCTCTGAGTCTTTTTAAATCCAGTGATTTTGATGGATGCTAAATGGTTAACTTCACCTTTCTTATAGATTTCAAAATGAATGTGAAGGGAAGCAGAGATTTTCCTCGTAAGATTTGAAAAGCACTGAGATTCAATTATTGTTTTAACTCCTGTGAGAATGATGTTCTCAGAGAGAATGTGGAGACAAAAGCATATTCCTAGGGGGAAATGAAAGATGAAATCAGTTAGAAAGAGACAGGGGATGCCCAAAATTTTAGACTTTCCAAACCCCTGGCTATTTTCCTTTGTAACAGTTTTCTTATATAACTCATAGTATTTCATTGGCTTGAAGGTCACCTAGAAACAAGCTCTATACTTAAGAGATTCTAGGTGTACTTTGAAATGCAGCAGGCCTGGAAACATTCTCTGGCATATACAGGATGCAGGAGGCCATGTTTATTTTGGCAAGAGCAAACCAGTAATTAACTTTTAAAAGAGTTTGACTTGTGCGGTTGAGAACCCTGCTAAAAAGAGCAAACCACCTTTCCATGTTTTCTGTGGCTAAAGACTTAGGAAATTGGATCAGTGTATCACTTTCTGGTGAAGGTAGACCTCCCACTCCTGTGACTGAATCTGTGGTTCTTGAAAACCGTTGTGAGGTTTCTCCAAAGTTGGCTTTAGATGATCAACTTACTGAAATTAAAACTGGAGGAGAAATGTTATGGGCAAGCCATTGAATCACATATGACTTGGGAAGTGCCTAAGAGGTTAGGTTTACTCAGACTCCCAGACTTACAAATCTCAGTGGTCATCATGTAAATCAAAATATGTCCTCTTTTCAGTCATGTTAATAGCATTTTCAACCTCTTTCAATTCTACTTTTATGATCGTTACACTGGGAGACCATAGCATTCCAGAATATGGTCAATGATAGCAAATCTTTCATTTTATTTTGTGAGAAGGTGATTTGCTGACACAAGCACTGAAATTTATAGGTAAGAATTCCCTAAACCAAGCATTGCTATTATGAGGAGGCCTGAGTTAAGGAGAAGGAGAGGAAGTGGGGGGAGGGAAGTTGTGACTGGGGGATGAGAGGGACAGTTATTGGGATGAAAAAAAAAAAAAAAGACAACTTCCCAGGAGGTTTAGTAACCTGGCTCTCACCTTGAATCTTCTGGAGGAGGTCTGATGATGATTGACATTAGGACCAGCTAATTGTCTGGCCTCATCCTATTTTTTTCTGCTCCACCATCTGCATCACTTGAAAGCTTGAGCTCCACTCCCAGGTCTACTGATTCACAGTCTGCATTTTCACAAGGCACACAAGGGAGGATTGAATAGCATATGCAAGTTTAGGATATACTGCTTCCTGTCTGTCCATCTGTTCGTCCGTCCGTCCGTCCATCCGTCCGTCCGTCCGTCTGTCTGCCTGCCTGCCTGCCTGCCTGCCTGCCTGCCTATGAACAGATAATCACTATGTATCCTTGTCTGGCCTTGATTGACCTTGAATTTACTGGAATGTTTTTCTGCCTATGCCCCTCAAATGCTAGGAATATATGCCTGTCCCACCATACCCACCCCGGGACCTTTATTTTTTTTGTAAACTATTTCGGCATCACACTTGACTAGCACCTTTCTTTACTGTTTGCCCCAGACACTCCCATTCTGCATCTAGCTTGCTAAATACTTGCAAAGCAGTGTTCTTCATGACAGTATTCTACTTAGCATCTTCCCTTGGAGGTGCTCCCTGGTTGCCTTGGCAGTACATGTTGGGTCTGTTCAAGTTCAGGCATCCATCCGTCCAGCACCCTGCCTTACTTCTCTTTTGCCTTTCTCTTCTATAGAAGGGATGGTTGCCAGTGCTCTGAGGTGGGATCTGAAAACCTAGGGGATTTAAAAATATGGAGTATAACAATATAAGCATAACCAATTTATTTTCAAGTGTTCTTTTCTTCTTCCCTTCTCCTCCTCCCCACCGCCCCGCCCCCGAAATCTGTTTCTCAGATGCAGGGGTCTGCGAGCTTTTCCTGTCAAGGCCAGATGATAGTAAATAGTTTTGGCTCCTCTGCCACACATTCCTTATTGCAGGGCTCTGTTTCATTGGAGCACTGAAGAGTCCAGTGACAGAGCGCGCACAAATGGGAACCAGGACGATCTGCTTTCTGGATTCTGAAGCTTCCCTTCCATATACTTTTTATATCTTATGAAATATTATTCTCCATTGCACACCTCCCCCAACTATTCGAAATAGCAATGCCTTTCACAGAAATATAAGCAGGCAGTGCCCTCGATTTGGTTTGTGGGCTCCACTCACTACTTGGGTGATGATGACGCCAGCTTTGTGGGTTTTTTCCTCAGGCTTTTTGTTATGTTTTTCTGTCTTGGGGATGGAAACCTTCCTTATACACGTTGTCAGATAAAAAGAACTGCTATTAGTTTGAATTTTTTTAACACATCTGTGTTAATACTTATTTCTTTTTAATGAGAGAAATAAGGGTAGGTTTGGAGACAGCTTCTCATGTAACCCAGCCTGGCTCGGTAGTTACAATGTAGCAATGTTTGCCCTCAAACTGCTGATTATCCTTCCTCTTTCCCCAAAGTTTTGAAAAAAAAAAAACCTTTTCATTTCATAGGATTTCAATATAAAGTTATTATTAATAATAATGAAATTATTATTTCTAGTAAAGTTTATGTTTCCATCATTAAAAAGTACCATTGAAGTACATTTGGTAAACATGTAAAAATTGATTACAGTGAAGAGCTCACCACGGTTCTACCACTGAGGTACACCGAAATGTCCCGTGCTGGTCTTTATGAAGTCTATATATTTTTTACCTATTTTTTTTCCTTGCAAAAAAAAAACAAAACAAAACACTCCTTTTATGTTATAAAACTTCTTTTGAAAATAGGTCTGAGTGGTTCTGTCGGCAGGCTTCTTGAATCTATAATGTAACACAGATAAAAAGGCAGTTTGGAAGAAGGAAGAGAGAAAAGAACAAAGACAAAGAAGGCTCCTCTTAGGATGTGGGTTCATAAATAATAAGACATGCCAGACTGGCAGGTGATTGTCAGGTCTGCATCTCGTGCAGAAACGTCGGCTTCCAGACTGCACTTCTCAGCCCCCATGGTCTTTGTGGCCATATCTTCAAAGATTCCTTGTTTTTACTCACAGAGCCCAGAAATAATGAATGGCTCATAACACACAGAAATAACGAATGCCTCATACCTTCTCCAGCTATGGAGGCAAAACATGTACTTTTCCAAAAGGTTTTAATTTTAGGCTCACATTGGTTAATGCTCAGATCCTAACTGAAGTTCAAAGCCAGTGCATTCTTCTTTGCTTTTGAAAAAACACTCATGTCTATCCTGTGCCTGCACCCTGCATACTGTCAAAGACAGCTATTAATGTGGCCCAACACAAAATCTCAACTTACTGAAAATATTATGAGATTTTTTTTGTAAAAAAAAATGCTTTTATTTTTGCGACTTCATTGCATGATTCTCAAGCATGAACTTTGTTGAAGACACTGTCATGTCAAAGGACTGAAAATTCCCGATAGACGATGTTGCTTGCCACCAGCTGGGAAAGTATTGCTGAAAATGATTTTAATTGTACAAAAATTTGTGTGTGTGTGTGTGTGTGTGTGTGTGTGTGCGCGCGCGTGTATCTCCAAGGTACCTGCTGCTCAGTTTCTAAGAGGCTCTGGGTTCAATCTCTGTCAATCAAATCCAAGTCACACAAGATGCTTGTTCTCCACCTCCAGAGTTTCTGAACCCAGAGATCTGGAGTGAAAATGTGCACTCTAGTAAGCTTCCAGATCTGTGGCTCTGGTGAGTAGACCCCTCAATATGGCTCCAGTTTCCCCCACTCAATCCACTCCTCTCCCACATGAGAGGAAAGAATTTCAGAATAATAGTGGGTTCTAGCAAGGCTGTTTACATATTTATCAAAGCATTTCCTTGGTCTTGAGCCAACTTGGTTTTGGACTGCCATGTCAATACTGACAAGTATGAACTGATAGCAAATGTCTTGCATATGCGCCCAAACGTATTTAACTTAGTGGTGGTCTGCTACAAATCAATCATTTATTTTGGTTTGTTTTTTCAGTGAGTCAAGGTCTCCTAAGTTTCCAAGCTAAACAGGAGTACTGCCTGAAGCCAGAATGCATAGAAGCCGGTAAGTCTGTTTTCCACCCTGTGTCAAGTTATAATTTTGGCACCTTGGGGAGTGGAAGAGAAAACAGGTAGTATTTTTAGTGTTCTGTTTGCTTGAGGTTGACCAAATATGAAATACAATTTGGAAGATATTTCAAGTTTACTCTCAAGGTTTGGTGTGATGTAGTGGAGCTTAGGTTTCCTGTTTTCTTTGCAGAAACTGAGCAGTTCGATATTCACCCCTTATGATAAGAAACTCAGGAAAGGGCCTGGAGAGCAGTGTCCTCCTTAAAAACAGAGACCAGAGACTGCGAGCTTCTTATGACTTCACTGAGGCCAGATTTCTCTTTACCTTAAACAGACTTTGCATATTTTTTGGGTCAATGGACATGGCCTGTTTGATTCTAAGCAGGGACCCTGTGGAAATCTACGCCTCTGCTGGAATTTCTTGGGTTCGTCTGTTCTGTGATGCAAGTTGGACTTCTTTGGAGGTGACCCGGCCATGTATCAGTGAGGGCAGTAAGGCAGAAGGTTCATGCTTAACCTTGCCTTGGTTTTGGCACAGCTATTAAATCCTGCTCACAACCCCATATTTCAGTAGGGGCCTAAATTTGAAGATGCTAAATCCCTGACTCCACCACCCTCCATTCTTCAAGTGAGCAGGACCCTAGGACATTTTCAAAAGAGGAAGTCATAGGGCAATTAAACATGTGAGCTTTTCTCTTGCCTGGAAGAGAAGAGATTAATGAGTGAATACACCAAATATTTATTATTTATACCAGGGGTTTATATATCCAAGAACTAGGGAGGAGGAGAAAACACAACAAAAAACAAAGGGAGCTGGGGATGTAGCTCAGTTGGTAAAGTAATTGCCTATCCTTCATGAAGTTCAGAGTTCAAATAGCACACATAAATTGGTCACGGTAAGACATGGCTGTAATCCCAGTATTCTGGAGGTAGAGGTAGGAGGATCAAGAGTTCAAGATGAGTCTGCAGAGACTTGGAAAGACCCTGTCTTTCTGTACAGAACTTAACTTTGAGGAGAAAGAAAATCATAAAGGAGGGTACAACTAGTAGGCCAGGTGAGAGAGGATGTTGCCTTGAATTGGAGATGGAGATTGCAGATTTAGGAGCTGAGAAGCTTGCTGAAGGCATTGTGGTTGTGGTGGGCTCGAGATGTACTGTGAAAAAAGGCAGGAGTTTAGGTGATGCCTATATGTAAAGAAGTGACATTATTTGAGGTGGGAGAGATTTAGGTGAAAGAATTTGTCAACTGCTGGTTGTAGTGGTGCACACCTTTAACCTTAGCACCCAGGAGGCAGACAGGTGGATCGCTGTGAGTTCAAGGCCAGCCTGGTTTACAAATCGAGTTCCAGGACAGAGGCCAACCACTGTTTTACAGTATCATCAGTTCTTGCTTCTCAGTATTAACATAGTCAAAAACCAAGTTGGCTCAAAACCGAGACATCACTTTGGTGACTATGTAAACAACCTTGCTCGGACTCATGGTTGTTCTGAACTTCATTCATCCCATATTGGGAGGAGTGGGTTGGGTGGATAAAAGTGGAGCTGTGATCAGGAGAGTCTGGTCACCAGCACCTCTGGATTGTTGTATTAAGCCCAATTTTGCCCCATTCTTGAGTGATCAATATTTTTTTCGACCAAGCAATGTGCTGAAGGATTCCCACGTGTCATTTCCTCAGATCTCGTTAAGAACTCTATGAAGTTCTTATAGATGCCAGAATGTACGCTTCTCAAGGCAAACTTTTCCAGGATCACGTTGAGAATTAGGGGCAGAGCTAGCCCTCAAGTCTTTGGCCCCTCTCCTTCCTTTCCTTTGTGCCAAGCCAAGTAACTTTGTGCAAAGGCTTTCTGTCCTTTTTCTTTTTTTTTTTCATGACACTAGAGTCCCAAGGGTCTACTGAATAGACAGCCCTTTTCTGCTTCCTGAAAAGGTGATATTTTTCCCTTTGGAATATTGTGGAATTCTCATGCCCTTTTTCTGTTCTAAACTTGAGGAGTTGGCCTGGAGGCTTAGCAACTGGAGTTTTTCATGGAGTAAGGTGAGAGACCAGGTTTTACAGTCAGATGACAGGCTGTAAATTTTATGTCACTTGGTACTTTAGCTGTGGTAGAGTTCTTGCAGGTGTGAGAAATTAGAATATTCAAGCCGTAAGTGTTCAGTTTTAGTTTAGACAACTTTAGGCATGGAAGGCCACTTACTTCATGGATTTCATTTGTTACAAAACATAACAGCGCCAGAGTAAAACTGGATAGCATGATGTTTTGTGGTGTCACCTTCTATCACCTAGTGTGTTTTGCCTTGCTGTGCTGTTTTTAATTTTCACATCAGCAAATAGCTTCCTGATGTTAGGAAAAATGTTGATTTCTCTGTTTCTATGGTGTAAACTCACCAAGGCGTCTCGGCCTTTCCTAATGCAGTTTGAACCTCAGCACACTTGGGGATCTGTGGAATGGCGATTGAGTACACATGGCATGAGAATTGAAGCTAAGTCTGGCTTTATGCAAGAACTTGTGTTCTGGCCGGAGAAGGTTATGTGGGCACATGTACTGGTGGTGAAATTCCTAGGGATAAACATGCCTAAGTTGTGTTCCTTTTCTGAGCAAGGGGCAGTTATTTCTTAGATCCTTCCTCTCTACAACTTTCTACTTTTTCCTTGTCTCTATGATCTGGTGTTCTAACTCCTCTTTGACAGCAAACATTACAGAGAATGACTACTGAGAAACAATAGATGGGTTTGATAATGATAATGAGTAAGTGTAGACAGGCTGATGGGTTTGGAACATAATCTAGAAACTTGTAAACCACATGGTCTGTGTTAAGTTCATGACCATACTGGGCTGCAGTCTTATCACCTGTGAAATGGGACTAGAGTTTTGAACTTTCATATGAGTTGTGAGAATCAAAGAAAATAAAAACAGTAATAGTACACCTGCATCAAAACCCTCAATCCCTCAAAGCAATGTAATCTCTAATTCATAACATACTGGATCCATTAGCAAAAGTAAGTAATGTGAAGCCATGCAAGACATTCTTTATTCCACTTATGAGAATATGCATTTATTTTCCTCTAGGAATACTAATGTGCTTGCTTGAGTGGTACCAATCCAGCCATTGTTGAACTGTTAGATCACCTCTGGCTGTACATGTTGTATTTCTTTTCCAAAATTTGAAAATCTGTAAGCTCTGGAAATCTAGCACTAATTTTTAGATGACTGCTTATGGAATTTTATTATTAAATGCTTAAATGTATGTGGATAGTTCTGGGTTTAGATAACTATGTATATACAAACTCAATTGGCCATCAATTTCCCATCAAATGGCTTGCAGGCAAGTCTTCAGGGCATTTTATTTTTCAAATCTTGCCAATTTTATATTGTTTAATCATCTATTCCCCCTTCTAACTGTCTTGCTGCTTTTTACATTTTTATTTATTTTATGTATATAAGTACACTGTAGCTGTCTTCAGACACTCCAGAAGAGGGTGTCAGATGTCATTACAGATGGTTGTGAGCCACCATGTGGTTGCTGGGATTTGAACTCAGGACCTATGGAAGAGCAGTCAGTGCTCTTAACCACTGAGCCATCTCTCCAGCCCCTGGGCATTTTCTTGATTAAGGATTTATGTGGAGGCTTCAGATACATTGTATGCAGTGTCACTCCTTGGCTTTTTCTGGCGATGGACTGTGTAACCTGTAAACCAAATAAAGACTTTCTACTGAAAGTTACTTTTGGTCACAGTGTTTTATTGAAACAATAGAAACCTAAGACAAGTATTTAGCTATTGCATAGTGTTGGTGTCATTCCAACCCAAGCAGCCTCACTCTAGAGTTAGTGAAAAAGCTTTATTGCTCAAAAGAGCTTAGCATATAGTTCCAGGTACAGAGGAAATATATAATGTGAGTGACTCGATTATTACATATAAATAGTCATATGTAAGTGTTTATAAAACTCCTTTGAACCCTGATTGAAACTAACACCTCTGAGCGTACATGTGGAGGAATGCTTTCCTCTATACCATATAGACTCGTGGGAGCCCATCCAAAAACTAACCTCGAGGGTTCATTGAGAAGGAGGCAGTTTGTGCTTTCACTCATAATCAAATTTCTTTTTTATTAAAACAAGGTTCTCAGTTTTCACCATGGAGCTGAATAGGGGAACAGAGTTTTGATGTCTTGACCACTACGGTCCCTTGCAATTTGAAGTCACAGTTCCCCATAGAAAGGGCAGCCCTGCTTCTAACTGTGAGTGCGGGATGATTAGTTGCAAGGCAGAGGGAGGAGGTTTTTCCCTTCATGGGCTCCTTTCCAAATTCAGTTTTCCACCAGGGCCGAGGTCAGAGCTGAGTTTGCAGTTTTCCTCAGTACCTGTGAGAATACCCAAGGAGATAGAGAAGAGGCATTTAAGAGTTGGGGGCAAGGGCCAAACTGTTCTTCTAATTCTGACTGTGTCGTGGAGTTTTCATTTTTGGTGGTGGACATGCTCACAAAAACATACTCGGTAGTGAAAGTCTAAAATCCAACACAACGCTGTACAGCTTCCATCCAAATGGCTCTTCTAGATATATAGAATTTCATTAAAATGTATAGACTTTGGGTCTGGTTAAAAAAAAAAGAGAGAGAGTTGGGGGCAGGGGAAGTTGGGGATGGAAGCCAGAAAACAATGAGCTTATGTGAGTCAGAGTGCGTGTGAGGGCTCCCCTGTGAGACTGTAAATATCGTGTGGGACTGAGACTTATGTGATCCATGTCCTTGAGGTGTTACAAAGCAGATTCCATCTGTGGCTGCACAGACCGACTATACATATAAGATAGAGTAAGATTATTGTGTGCCCTAAAACTTTTGAATATTAAATTATGATAAAATAGTAGCAGTAAGTAAAAGTGTAATTACAGACAATGAATTAGGTCTGGGAAAAATATTGAACCAACTTGAAATGTATACTTCTGAATCAAGTTGTTTTCTTCTTCCTTGTTTATTTTGAAGCTAGTGATTGAAAACGGTGAGGATTTTGAAGTCCTATGAAAATTACGTGCTGGGCATGGTGCCTCATGTCTGTAATCCTAGCACTGAGCAGGTAGAGCAGGAGAGTTGTTATGAGTTAGAGGCCAGCCTAGTTTACACATTGAGTTCTAGGCCAGCTAGGATTAAATAGTATCCCAAATACAAAAAAATGAAACAAAATGGTGTTTGTATATTCATTTAATGGCTCCCGGCCCACAACTCATTGGGTTTTCTCACAGGTACTGAGGAAAACTGCAGTGGTTTGCCTTTTCCATAAGAAGTAGAGAAACATCTAACTGCACTTTTTAACCTGGAGAAATTGCTCATATAACCAAAACATACATCTGTAAATTTATGTAAATTGTACAGGGGCGGGAGGTTCATTCTAATTTAACTGATAACTCATTGGATTTTCATTATTTCCATGAAATCCATTCTAGCATTATGGATGCTACAAATGTATTCTAGCATTAACTGAGGTGTGAAAATTGAAGAGTGTCATCTTTCCAATGTCCTTAAAATATTGGCAGTCTTTTAAAAATCGGTGCACATCTTTGCAGCCAGCAATTGTGTTGCAACTCGAAGATGGTTGGAGGTGTGTATTAGGAACATTGGAACCTTCTCTTTTTCTCATTTTGTAATAATTATTTTTAAACTCACAGATACAGCCAAGTGTAGTGGCTCATACCTGTAATCCTAGGACTCCCAAGGGTGAGGCAGGAAGATGGCTATGAGTTTGAGGCCAGCCAGGGATTGAGTATAAAATTATATTTCCTTAACATGGCCTTTTATTCTCTAGGAGACATCTTCCCAGAGCTCACAGGGACTAAGCCATCAACCAAGGGGCACACATGGCTCCAGCTACATATGTAGCAGAGGACGGCCTTGTCAGACATCAATGGGAGGAGAGGCCCTTGGTCCTATGAAGGCTTGATAGATGCCCCATTGTCCACGAATTGAGGGTGGGGAGGTGAGAATGGGGTGGGTGGAGGAGCACCCTCATAGAAGCAGGGGGAGGGAAGATAGGATAGGGGCTATCTGGGAGAGAGGGAAACTGGGAAA
>BDUI01000516.1:105705-118414 GCA_002335545.1 Apodemus speciosus | reverse complement strand
TGTGTGTGTGTATTTCATACATTCTGTTCATTATGTAGGCATGAAAACTTCCAGTACAGATTTGGTATTCCAAAAATTTGAATGTTTATGTTCTTTCTCTCACTGGAATTAAGAAGGTATTCCCTTTGATTTCCAAAGGAGAAGTGTTACATAATTTAAATGAAATTCAGAATTTACCCCAGTGAAGTTGATGTGAAATTTTTCAAGTGCAAATTAAGCAAATTGGGTAAATAGCTCCAACACTCACTGGTTTCTTAACAGCCTGAGGATTCCTTTCAGAGTGAACACAGGGAAATCTCAGGAATCTCATAGGAACTGGAGAAGAACAGAAAGGAGGCGCCTTGAAAAGCTCTCCATGGTTTCTGCTCAGTAGTAGGTTCTTGGTTGAATTTTACTCATCTCCAAACTTTGCACACATGGAAATTTTAAAACTATATTCACTGTGCAGTTCCTAAATGTTGCAAGTTTCCAGTGACTGACCTCAACTGGCTGTGGGTGCTGGGAACTTTTGCTTCACAAGGGTACTGTGACATTCTCAGGTATCTCATCATGCTTTGAAATCTTCTTAGTTCTACAAAGCTTGATAATGCCTTTGAGTAGGAGGAGTGAATCAAGGGAACAGGATTGGTAATCTTCTCTGGACTGCCAAGTTTTTTTAAAAAATGAACATTTTCATGCCAGTACTTAAGAACAGAGCATTGAAAATGGGTGATTAAGCTGAGGCAACTGGTAAATTAAACTAGTACCCATGGAGACAGCTGAATGAAGTCTTGGATGATACAGACTGGAATGTGAACAAAAACAGAGATTATGGTGTCTAGCAGGGACAGGATATTTTTTTAAATAATTGATAAAAGTAGTCAGTTCAACTATTCACACTTCCTGTGCATTGGGCAAAAAAATTCTTGTCCTTTCTTCTCAGAAATTTAACTCAGCCGGAATTTGCTAAGCACTAGTTTTGCAGGCCCAGCTCTAGGCCTTGGGTCTTCAGACTTGATTGTGACTAGTCCTTGTTTAAGAGAATGTACTCAGTCTAATGAGAATTGCCATCATCAATATCAACTTTTCACTATTTGCTTTGTCTTGTTTCAAGAGAAGGTTTCTCTGTGTAGCCTTGGCTGTCCTGGAACTCACTCTGTAGACAAGGCTAGCCTCAGACTCACAGAGATCCACCTGCCTCTGCCTCCCAAGGGCTGAGATTAAAGATGTGTGCATCTGCCACCCAGCTGAACTTTTCCATTTTATAATAAGTCATTATTTTGTAATTGAAAAATTCATACAGTATTCTGATTATGATTTTCTCCTCCCCAATTTCTCCCAATTCTCCCCACCTCCTCAACAACCCAACTTTGTGCCTTTGCTGTCATTAACAAATAAACAAAAATCAAAAATAAGAAAAAACCCCATGAGAAATGCATACATTCTACCCCCCATTCAAAATAATGGAAACTCTAACTAAAAGACAGAGAGAATAAGATACAAATTAATAAAATTAGAGATGAAAATGGAAGCATTACAATAGACAATGATGGAATCCAGAGACTCATAAGAACATAAATTAAGGCCATCCAAATCAGCATAAGCAAAACTCATATGAACTCACAGTCTAAAGCCGCATGTACAGGGTCTACATGGCCATGAACCAGGTCCCTGTGCTTATATTATGGCTTATAGATGAATGGTTTTATGGGATTTCTGAGTGTGTGAATGTTGTCCCCTTTCCTGGTTCCCCCTCCCTGAAAATCCCATAAGCCATCTCCCCTTCCCCAATCAACCCTCCCCCACTTCCCTGTCCTGGTATTTCTCTACACTATGGCATCACGTCTTTCCAGGACTAAGGGCCTCTCCTCCCTTTGGTGTCTAACAAGACCATCTTCTGCTGCCAATGTGTCTGGAGCCACAGGTTACTCCATGCGTACTCTTTGGTTGGTGTTTTTGTCCCTGGGATCTCTGGGAGTACTGGGTGAGTCATATTGTTGTTCCTCTTGTGACTCTGCAAACCCCTTCAGCTCCTTGGGTCCTTTCTCTAGCTCTCCCATTGGGGACTCTGTGCTCAGTTCAATGGCTGGCTGTATTTGTCATGCACTAGGAGAGCCTCCCAGGTGATAGCTATATCCGGCTCCGGTCAGTCAGCACTTAGCACCTACAATAGTGCCTGGGTTTTGTAACTGTATTTAGGATGCATCCCTGGGTGGGGTAGTCTCTGGATGGTCTTTCCCTCAGACTCTGCTCAACCTTTTGTCTTTGTATCTCATTCTGTGGGTGTTTTTTTCCCCTTTCTACAAAGGACCCAAGGATCCATACATTCTTCCTCCTTCTTGGGCATCATTTGATAAGTGAATTGTGTCTTGGGTATTCCAAGCTTCTAGGCTAATATCCACTTATCAGTGAGTGCATACCATGTGATTGAGTTACCTCACTCAGGATGATGTTCTCCAGTTCCATCCATTTGTCTAAGAATTTCATGAATTCATTGTTTTTAATGGCTGRATAGTACTCCATTGTGTAAATGTACCATATTTTCTGTATCCATTCCTCCATTGAAGGACATCTGGGTTCTTTCCAGCTTCTGACTATTATAAATAGAGCTGCTATGAACATAGTGGAGCATGTGTCCTTATTACATGTAGGAGAATCCTCTGGGTATATGCCTAGGAGTGGTATAACAGGGTCCTCTGGTAGAATCATGCCCCAGTTTTCTGAGGAACTGTCAAACTGATTTCCAGAGTGGCTTTACCAGCTTGCAATCCCACCAGCAGTGGAGGAGAGTTCCTCTTTCTCCACAACCTCTCCAGCACCTGCTGTCTCCTGAGTTTTTGTCCCGGCAGGGTCCTGCTCCTTGTGACCTAAGTTCCCTGGCACTCCTGTCAGCCTGGCTGTCTCTCCAGTGGAGGTCCCCGGTTACTGGCGTGACTCCCGCCAGTTCATCTCCTTTCCACCCAGTGCCCACTCATTCCAATTATCTGGTAAAGCACGACTCTTAATCTTAAATAGTTATAGATATCATAAATACAAGATGACAATACAGTAATTCCAGGGCCAATTAAAAATGATAAGCTTTATCCCAATATTTTTAACCTTAGGAAACACAGAAAAATGTCTGAAGCCATTCTGGTTCTCCAACCTGCGACCCTTGCAAGCACCCAGTGCTCTCTCCTCACAACCACTCACTCCGCCCCCCTTTTCCTTGTCCAATCACAGGCCTTCCACTGTCTTAATATGATTGGACATGGAAAATACTGTAACAATGGACACTACCACAGGCTTTTTTTTTTCCCTGAGTGTACTTTTATTTGGTTCTAGTGTGGTTGATTTTAATTTTAATTTTAGTTTTTTAGTGGGGTTGTGGTGTTTTATTTTCTTGGTCTGGGTTTTTGTTTATTTGCTGTTCTTGTATTGGACTTTTGTTTGTTTTCTGAGAAAGAACTTATAGTTGCCGAGGGTAAGAAGGACAAGTGGATCTGGAAGGATTTCAGGGAGGCAATGAAAATGATCAAAATATATTTGAGTTTAAAAATTGTACGCTTTTAATGCTATGAACCACTTATTGCTTAGATCCATCTTCACTGTGTTCCATAAGTTTGGTTATGTTGTATATTCATTCAATTCTAGAAAGGCTGTAATTTATTTTTAAATATCTGTGTTGACCTAGTTTTCATTCAGTAGTGAGTTGTTAAGTTTCCATAAGTTTAGAAACTTTCTGTTCTTGTTTATCTCCACCTTTAATCCATGATAGATRGTATATAGGGTGTTATTTCAATTTTCTTATGTGTGTTGAGACTTGCTTTTACTCCAGCAATTATTGAACTCATGGCATCTGGAGTTATGATTCTTGAGGTGTTTCTTGATTTTGATATCTGGTCTTGACTTTGTAAAAAATTATTTATCTTATGTGCATTGGTGCTTTGTCTGCATGTATTATGTCTATGTGAGGGTGTTAGGCCTTAGAGACAGGTGTGATCTGCCGTGTGGGTACTGGGAATTGAACCTAGGTCCTCTGGAAAGAGCACTCATATGCTCTTGGTCCTGAGCCATCTCTCCAACCCACTGATTTTGTCTTTGTATGGTGGTTGCTTCCATGGATCAGTGGGTAGAAGAAAGGGATGAAGATGGGCCAGGAGGAAAAGCTGAAAGGATATGTTGGACATTGCTAAAGGAATTGTTCAGAACCAAGAAGTAGAATCTCCAGGGAATGGAGGTGTGGTGGGAGGCAGGGTCCTGCAAGCAGGCTGCTATAGGATTAAGAATTACCCTGGAAATAAAAGTATAAGGATGATAGGAAAGATAGTGAGAATAGCCTGAGTTAAGGGCCAGCGTGGACACTGGAAGTCCCTAGTAAAACGTGTTTCTTGGGCCTCCCGCCCCAGATGAATAGGCTTCTTTTTCTTGGAAGGTACAGTAGAACAAGGTTCTGGTTATCCTAGCCACCACATTTACTCCTCAGTCCTTTTGCCCACCCACTACCATACCCGGAAGACCCACACCCTCTCGTGCCAGGAACGTGCCACTGGCACCATATTCTACCCATACCCAGCACTGACCTTGGAGCAGAAGAAGGAACTGTATGACATCGCTCACTGTTCTGTGGCTCTGGGTTTGGGCATCTTGGCTGCAGACGAGTCCACAGGAAGCATTGCCAAGCAGCTGTGGTCCATTGGCACCAAGAACACAGAGGAGACTGGGCACGTCTACCACCAGCTGCTGCTGACTGCTGATGACCATGTGAATCCCTTCTTTGGCCAGTAGTGAACCTCTTCCATGAAACACTGTAACAGAAGGCAGATGATGGATGTCCCTCCCCCCAAGTTATCAAGTACAAAGGCGATGTGGTGGGCATTAAGGTAGATGAGGGTGTCGTGCTCCTGACAGGAACCAATGGCAAGACTATTACCCAAGGGTTGGATGGACTGTCTGAGTGCTGTGCCCAGTATAAGAAGAATGGAGCTGACTTTGCCAAGTGGCGTTGTATGCTAAAGATTGGAAAACATTCTCCCTCACCCCTTGCCATCACGGAAAATTCCAATGTTCTGGCCTGTTATGCCAGCATCTGCCAGCAGAATAGCATTGCACCCATTGTGGAGCCTGAAATCCTCCCTGATAGAGACCTTAACTCGAAGTCGTGTTTGTATGTAACTGAGAAGGTACTGGCTGCTGTCTAAAAGGCTCTAAGTGACCACCCTATCTAGCTGGAAAGCACATTGCTGAAGCCCAACATGGTTACCCAAGGCCATGCTTGGACCTAGAAATTTTCCAATGAGGAGATTGCTATGGCAACTGTCAGAGTACTTCTGTAGCACAGTGTTCCTTGCTGTTCCCTGGGGTCATTTCCCTGTTTGGAGGGGAGGATGAGGAAGAGGTGCCCATCAACCTCAGTACTACCAACAAGTGTCCCCTGCTGATGCTATGACCTTCACTTTCTCCTATGGCTGAGCCCTGCAGGCCTCTGCTCTAAAGGCCTTGGGCAGGAAGAAGGAGAAAGTGAAGGCTGCCCAGGAAGAGTCAAGTGAACCCTGTCCAACAGCCTCATTTGTCAAGGAAAGTGGTGAGTTTGGAGAAGCAGCCAGTGAATCTCTCTTCATCTCCAACCATACCTACTAACAAGATCTAAGACTGCTCCATCAACACTCTAGGCCCCTGTCTACCCACTTGCTATTGAAGGGCTCTTTCCCATCACTTTTGCTGCTCTCATGACTTGTGTGTTGTGTTGTCTATGAATGCTAATTCTGCCAACCCTTCCAGCCTACCACCAATAAACAACTATTTAATGGAAAAAAAGGTGTTTCTGGGGATAGACAGCTGACACAAAGGAATAGAGAGGGGCTAGGAGGGAAGGCTGAGAGGGTAAGTGGGAAAGAGCTAAGCTGGGTCCACACCAAGAGTGTCAATGCCAATTTTTTATGCCAAAATGTATTTGGTGAGATAATTTATCATGAAATGAGCAATAAATATATCTAACTTATTAAAGTCTTCTCATGAGTCATCCCTGATAAGGCCAATTTTGGTGTTCTACACCATGAGCAAAAAAGAAATTCTAGATGGACCATATATATAAATGTGAAACAATGAATATTCTAGATGAGAATATAGACCATTGTCATGATTTTGGAGTAGATTAAAAATTAAAAAATAATAATAATCATAGAGGGAGAAATGGACAAATTGAACTACATTAAAATTCATAATTTTAGTTCATCAAAAGTTACCAGTAAGGAAATGAGAACTATGGAATGAGAGATTATTTCATAATGCAAGTCTTCAAAAAAGATGTGGAGGACATTTGAGGATCTTCTGTAAATCAAAAGAAAAGGTAATCTCTGCAAGTGTGTTAAGCAGACTTGATTAAACCCTGGACTTGGAGGTAAGGCTCAGTAGTAGAGTGTTTGCTCATTATATACAAGGTTCAGAAAAAGGTCACAATACCAAACACACATATCAAACAAAAAATAATATTTATGATTGGAGGAAGTAGTAAGAAGAGAGGGTCCTTGGGGCTTCTGGGATTTTGGTGATGATTTTGCTGATATCTGTATGTTCCCTTTGTAGAATCATTTCAAATTATGATCTGGGTCTTTTTTTGTGGAATGCATATTATACTTTGATCGAAGACGTCCTTTATTTTTTAAAGCCTTGGTATCCAGGAAGAAGAACATAAGCAAAGCAGCCTTGAGATTCCCACTGACTACAAGATAGGTCTCATCGTCTAGCATTATCAGTGTTATGGAAGCAGAGAAAACAGAGAGAATTTCAGAGCTCCTCAAAGAGGCTAGAGCAGGATCATTTGGGCAAGGATCCAATGCATAGAATGGCGTATCTTGATAGTTATCCACACCTGAAACAGGAGAAAGAGAGTAGAAGCTGTCATTGAGGAAACATTGGGAAGGCTAATAACAAGCCAATTTTGTATATGGTTAACTTGGTCTGTCATTCAGAATAAGCTACAGCTTTTTTTGTCGTTTTTTTTGCTTTGTTTGAGAGATAGGCTCTAATGCGTTTCAGATTGCTTGTGTGTACCTGTGGATGACCATGGAGTTTCCATCTTCCTATCCCCACTGCCTGAGTGCTGGAACAACAGGCATGTGCCACTATACCTGATTTATTTAGTGATGGTACCAAATCCAGGGCTTCTTTCATGTCAAGGCAAGCGCCGTACCAATTGAGCCACATCCACAGCCCAGCCACCAATCACTTTATCATGTGCCCAGGCTCTGGATGAGAAATTTTCAGTGCATTAAAGTTTCAAAGTCATAATCAAATCCCAGGGGCTATATGATAAACCAAATTTGTAATGCAGATGAAAAACCCAACCATTGTGAGATGATATAACTTCTTCCATTCTAGCTAGGAGGTGTCAGCAAATTGAACCTGGAGCTCATGTCTAAGTGGTTTGGAAGTCCACTTTCATGACATGTTTTCTTTCACTTTTTCTTTTTTTCTTTCTCCGGGGCACATCTCACTCTTTAGTACAAACTGGCTTGAAATTCATTGAAATCCCTTTGCCTTAGCCTTCCTGGGGCTGGGATGACAACAATGTGCTACCACATCTAGCTGCCTTACTTCTTAAACAAGTTTTACTTGGGCTTAGTGAGAAGAAAACACCTTACTCTATGTAGTTTTTTGTTTGTTTTGTTTTGTTTTGTTTTCCGGAGACAGGGTTTCTCTGTGTAACAGTCCTTAGTGGCCCTGGAACTGGCTCTGTAGACCATGCTGGCCTCAAACTCACAGAGATCCACTTGCTTCTTTAGTGCTGGGATTAAAGGCTTACACCCCCATGCCTGGTTCTACTATATGCAATTTTAAGATACTTTTAGGGGAAGAATTTCTCCAGCCAATTTTGACACTTGAAGTAGTCTGGTATATGATTTTATGAATTGATGTTTACTTTTTTTTATTACTTTTATTTTTTTTTACAGTCCAGTCTTTACCCCCCTCCTGGTCCACCATTCAACAGTTCCTCATCCCAATTCCTCTCCCCCCATCTCCAAGAGAATGCCCCCCTCCAGGCCTTCCCACTCTCTGGGGCCTCAAGTCTCTCAGGGGTTACGTGTGTCTTCTCTCATTGAGGCCAGACCAGGCAGTCCTCTGTTGTATATGTGTTGGGGGCCTCAGATCAACTCATGTATGCTTCCTGGTTGGTTGGTGTCTCAGTGTATGAGAGATCTCTGGGATCCAGGTTAGTTGAGACTGCTGGTCTTCCTATGGGATTGCTCTCCTCCTCAGCTTCTTCTAGCCTTTCACCAGAGGAGGAAAAATTGAAAAATCTAACAACATTGACTATGCAGGGAAAGTCCGGTATGGGTGACCTATGAGTCCTCCCTATTTTGAAGATATTTTAATAACTTGAGTAATTGCTTGTGGCAGGTGGGTATTATTTTCTGCTTATTAATGACTCTCCAGGCTTGGTCTTACTTCTTTTCTCACAAATGTACATTCAGAAAAAAAAATGTGGTGTTGGGAGCTGATTGCCACATCCTGATCTGCACAGCAATGCTTTCTTGCCTGTTTTGATACAGAGAGAAAGGAGAGAGCAGGGAAAAGATGTGACAAAGAACAGACCATTAGCAAAATATTCTTTGAAATGTCACATTCTGGTACAGAAACCAGAATTTTGAACAGTGTAAATTATTGATGTTTCCTGCATGACTAGAATTTTAGGATCGATCTCGTCATGTATGCTTGTTTCCTTTTTTCCTGTGATCTACAATATGCATTAAAAACACAAACAGGTAAGTATTAAAGATCTGTGCTTCTTTTTGCTCCTGTGGCTTTTTTTCTTGATCCTTCAGGCATTCATTTGTGCAGGCTGCAGAGTGTTTATAAAATTGTAATATCATCAGAACCCAAAATGAAATTTGGATTATTTACTTCCAAATGTGTCTTTCCAATCGTCTAATGACTGTGACCTGCATGTGGAATATCGCAGAAAGGCATGTAAGATGGCCTGAGAGGAAGCATGTGTGGAACTGGTTTGAGAATGTTGTTGACTGAAAAACAAAAGTAAAACCAAACCTCCTTTATTTCTGGAGCAGGTTCTCTAATTTTTCTTGCTGTCATAATCCATAAAGCCATAAGTAATACCAAACATGTAATTTAAAGTGTTCACATCAAACCAGTGCGCAGTTTGCTAGAATCTATGTAGTGTCATGGGCTTGGTTAATGTGCAGGTGCTTATAAAAATAGAAGTCAAGGACCAGTTCCCAGCAGTTCACAAGAGCCTGTAACTCTAGCTCCAGAGGATGTAGCACCCTCTTCTGGCCTTTGTTGGCACTTGCAAACAAGCACATACACAGGCACAAAAAGAAACACACAGACACA
This sequence comes from Apodemus speciosus, assembly GCA_002335545.1. Taxonomy (NCBI): domain Eukaryota; kingdom Metazoa; phylum Chordata; class Mammalia; order Rodentia; family Muridae; genus Apodemus; species Apodemus speciosus. The sequence continues at coordinate 109,102 of BDUI01000516.1, read as the reverse complement.
TAATAAAAATTAAAACGAATCTTAAAGGGAAAAAAAACTGAACAAGAGCTTTGGGTTTCAGTGTTTGAAATGTAAAACTTGTCATTTAGAAGTCAGTTCTGAAAATATGTAATTATTTATCAAATTGATTAGCATTAAACATTGTGCCTTGAAGCTCTTCAGAGAGCTGAAGGAACATCTATCTATCCCACTGTGAATGTGGAGGCTGTCAAGTGTGTTCCCCAATAGCAGCAGTTTTGCATAGTGGAAATAGGCCTTGCTAAAGGGGCTATAGTCACCATAGGGATTGATCAACTTGACTTTAGGTTGGCAAATTATTACAGGCCAATTCAAAGTGAATTCTTCCTCTGTCCCTCTATCCCTCCTTCCCTCCTCCCCTCCTTCTCTCCTTCCCTCCTTCCATCCTTCCCTCCCTTCCATCTCCTTCTCTTCATTTTTTTCCTTTGAAGAAATTTGTTTCTACTGAGTTCTGGTTTTCTTCTTTCCTTATTTGAAAGAAGAGTGATAACAAACATTTTTTAAACCTTCAAACATTCTTATTAGTGATTTTGTAAACAGAAAAATAAATTTCTAAGAAGGTCTGGCAAACATTTTTGTTGTTCATGGCTTTCATTCACTGTTCAGAATGGTTCATGTATAAGTGGGCACATTTTCAGACAATTTGGGTAGGCTTTCCAACCTTGCTTCTTTATTTCCTGTTGCAATGACTTGTTTTTTAATGCCTATGACATGTTTATGCAACACCAAATAAAACTTGTAATAGGAAATTCTTTTCCGGGTGACCTCCCCGAGAGGCCGAGTCATGAAAAAAAAAAAATCTAAAGAAACTTGACCCTGATGAAATTACTTCCATTGAGAGTATTACTTGGTCCAGAAACAACAGACTGAATCCAGTTATTTTTGGTTCTTTAATAAATGAAGTCTGCTTCCTTTTTGTGTAGGTGGTGGAAGAAATTAACCCCTGTGGACAGTCTAGTCTCAGTCGGAAGTTGAACCTTGGGTTTCTCTTGAGTTAGGTGAACCTTGGATAAGAGAACATTTATTATTTTTATTTGGATCTCAAGTAGCTTGGAATCTCTCCTGCTGCCTGCATGCCTTGTATTTTTCAGCGTTGTCTGTCTTTGCATTTAATTTTCTGGAGGCTGACCTTCAAATTGACATCATGTATGGATGGATGCTAATGAATCCTGTTTTCACCTTCCTAGCACTTCTGGAGAAATCAGTCAGTCGAAGGCGGGACACTGAAGCCGTACAGAAAGCCAAAATCCTTTACTCATCCTGCATGAATGAGAGTAAGAAAGGAAAATAAATAAAATATTTATGATCTTTAGACTTCAGAATCCTATTAATGTTTAATGGTATTGTTGAGGAATAGAGAACTAAAATTCTATTACTGTTTAAAGGTGTTATTTAGGCAATAAAAATTCTCAAACACTGAAATCTGATGAGTTAAAGCTAATATATGGCTGTTGTAGTGAAGAAAATAATCCTGTGAGGACATTTTGATTTTGTTATTTTATGTTTCTAATTAGGTGTACATGTGTGGGTAGGTACATGCACATGAGTGCATGAGTCCTGGTGCGCTGTGGAGATCAGATAAAATCATCAGAGCCTGTCTTAGTCAGGGTTTCTATTCCTGCACAAACATCATGACCAAGAAGCAAGTTGGGGAGGAAAGGGTTTATTCAGGTTACACTCCCACACTGCTGTTCATCACCAAAGGAAGTCAGGACTGGAACTCAAGCAGGTCAGGAAGCAGGAGCTGATGCAGAGGCCACGGAGGGATGTTCCTTACTGGCTTGCTTCCCCTGGCCTGCTCAGCTTGCTTTCTTATAGAACCCAAGACTGCCAGCCCAGAGATGGTACCACCTACAAGGGAAACCTCCCCACTTGATCACTAATTGAGAAAATGCCCACAGCTGGATTTCATGGAGGCACTTCCTCACCTGAAGCTCCTTTCTCTATGATAACTCCAGCCTGTGTCAAGTTGACACATAAAACCAACCAGTACAGAGCCCTTGGAACTGCAGTTCCACACTTTACATGCTGTTATGTACTGCCCGACCTGAGTGTACAGAACTGAACTTAGGTCCTCTGCAAGGACACCCTGTGCTCTTAACAACTGTGCCATCAATCCAGCCACAAGAAAATAATCTTATTTCCAGGACTGGATTATTTGGTATCAGTTTCTCTATAAGAAATTTGGATAGGGCAGCAGGGAAAATCCCATTATATCTAGTACAAAAATCTGAATCCATATCCAGTCCATTCCTGGCCTAAGAAAAAGCCCAAGATGGCCTATACATATAAGAATTATGTTTCATAGAAAATACTGGAACCTAGTGACATTTACATTTCTAGGCACGTGAGGCTGTTTTGTCATGTAACTAGCATGCTTGTTAGGAGACAATGGCCTCAAGTTGGTCTCTCAAGGCCATTGCAAGAGTTGAAGCCAGTGCTTCTAAAAAAGTGTGTTAACTGATTTAGGATTTGGGGATATCGTTTGGTATGCTAGAAACGCCTATCCACTGGGATATCCTTGTCTTAACTGAACCATATTGTTTAGTTAAGGTTATTCCTTCATGCCAATAATGAGCACTGTCCGCTTAATTTCATTCATTGTTTGGGATATATTCGCCAAGCCCATTTTCATTATAGAGAACACCCATCAGGTTCACTGAAGTGTGTGACAGGTTCCTGGGGTTATTCTCAGTCCGCCCTCCTTCTCTCACCCTCTCCCTAACAGCTGAACTTTCAAGTGGAAGGCTTTATGGGACTTTTCTCTGGAGAAGATAAATTTGCAGGCTAGCTTGGTGAACCAGTTTGGAATTTATTTTTGTCATCGTTTTGAGTTAGGGTCTCATGGAGCCAGGTTGGCTTTGAGAAATCACCATGAAGTTGAGGGTGGCCTAGAATTTCTGAGCTTCCAGCTTCTACCTCCCAAGTGCAAGGATTAGAAGCATGGGTCATCCCAGCTGGCTTCTATTTTCCAATTCTAACTTCTCTTTGTATCTATTCTTTCAGAAGCAATTGAAAAAGCAGGTGCCAAGCCACTGCTCCACATCTTGAGGCATTCACCTTTCCGCTGGCCGGTGCTTGAAGCTAATATTGGTCCTGAAGGGGTTTGGTCAGAGAGAAAATTCAGTCTACTGCAAACACTGGCAACATTTCGCGGTCAATACAGCAATTCTGTGTTCATCCGTTTGTATGTGTCCCCTGATGACAAGGCATCCAATGAACATATCTTGAAGGTATATCCAGGGCTGTTTGTTCATTTTTTGTTGTTGTTTTTGGTTTTGGTTTTTTCAAGACAGGGTTTCTCTGTATAGCCCTGGCTGTCCTGGAACTCACTCTGTAGACCAGGCTGGCCTCAAACTCAGAAATCCACCTGCCTCTG
>BDUI01000516.1:64556-78500 GCA_002335545.1 Apodemus speciosus | reverse complement strand
TATCTTACAGCTTGATCTTTCTCCAGGATTGTGGTACTCTCTCCACTCAGCTAGTGGCTGAATAAAGAGAAGAGGTGAAGGCTAGTGTTTGTGGAAAGGTCTTCAATTGGGATAAGTCAATTCTTTCGACATTCTATAAGATGTGACTTAGTCTTGTGACACATTTAACAGTAGGAGAGCCTGAAAAGTGAAGTCTTTCTGTATATCTGGAGGAGGAGTGAGACTTTCTCCAGACATGCATTATTTATTTATTTATTTATTTATTTATTTATTTATTTATTTATTTATTTATAAGTGTTTTATTTATTTACATTATAAATGTTGCCCCTTCCTGGTCCCCCTCCAAGAGTTCTTCATCTCCTCTCCCCTTTGCCTCTGAGAGGGTGCTCCCCCCACCCACTCCACAGGGGTTCCCTGGCCTCAGTCCATGGTTGGCTGTGAGTATTTGCATCTATCTCAGTCAGATGCTGGTACAGCCTCTCAGAGGACAGCCATGCTAGGCTCCTGTCTGCAAGCACAATATGGCATCAGTAATAGCGTCAGGGTTTGGTGCCCACCCATGGAATGAATTCCAAGTTGGGCAGGTCATTGGATGGCCTTTCTTCAATCTCTGCTATATTTTTGTCTCAGCATTTCTTCCAGACAGGAACAATTCTGGGTCAAAAATTTTGAAGGTAATTCGTGACTCCATCCTTCTACTGGGAGCCCTGTCTACATACCATACGTTCCATATCTCCACTCGGCCATTTTGGCTAAGGTCATCCCCGTTGAGTTCTGGGAGCCTCTAACATCCCAGATCTCTGGGACTTCCTAGAGGCTTATCCTGCCCCCACCCACTGCAGCTGTATATTTCCATTCATTCTCCTGGCCCTCTGGGCTTCTCTGCTGTCTTCTCCCATACCTTATTCTGCACCCCATTCTCCTCCCTCTCCCACCCAGATCCCTCCCTCCCTCTACCTCCTGTGATTATTTTTTTCCCTTCTAAGTGGGACTGAAGCATCTTCACTTGGGCCTTCTTTCTTGTTAAACTTCTTATGGTCTGTGGGTTGTATCATGGGTATTCTGTACATTTCGTCTAATATCCACTTATCAGTGAGTACATACCATGCATGTCCTTTTGGGTTTGAATTACCTCACTCAGGATATTTTCTAGTTCTATCCTCTTGCCTGCAAAATTCATGATGTACTTATTTTTAATTTTATTTAATTCTAATTTAATGTGTAAATGGACTACATTTTCTGTATCCATTCTTCAGTAGAGTGACATCTGAGTTGTTTCCAGCTTCTGGCTATTACAGATAAGGATGCTTTGAACATAGTGGAGCATATGTCCTTTGGTTATATGCCCAGAAGTGGTATATCTGGGTCTTCAGGTAGTATTATTTCCAATTTTCTGAGGAACCACCAGACTGATTTCTAGAGTGGTTATACCAACTTGTAATCCTATCAATAATGGAGGAATGTTCTTCTTTCTCCACATCCTCACCAGCATGTGTTGTCACCTAAGGATTTGATCTTAGTCATTCTGATAGAAACGTAAGGTGGAATCTCAGGGTCATTTTGATTTGCATTTCTCTGTTGACTAAGGATGTTGAATGCATCTTTAGGTGCTTCTAGGCCATTCAAGATTCCTCCGTTGAGAATTCTCTGTTTAACTCTGTAACCCACTTTTAAATTAGGTTATTTGGTTTTTTTTTTGAGTCTATCTTGAGTTCTATTTTTGATATTATCCCTCTATTGCATATGGGTTGCCATAGGATAAAAAGGTGATGGTACAAGTGGAAAAGTGAGTAGGTAGGGAGGGACTGCATCTTTCAAGTTACTTACAGTTCTTCCTAATTCCTTGTTCAGATTATATACCCACATCTTAAAATCAACTGTGCTGGGAATTCTATAAGCCATCAAAACTAAGAAATGATGCAAATAATTTTCTTGGAAGGCAGGTGGCACCCATTACCAGTGTGTCCCAAGGCAAAGCGCATTGTAGACTTCTTCCTCTTTTGTCTGATGTATCATTTCTGTTGATTCTGATTTGAGGCTGCCCCAGAATTGCTCCAAATTAAATAATTTGATCTGAGGAACAAGAAACTATGAATGAGAGGAGTATGTGTCTAAGTTTGTGTGTGTGTGTGTGTGTGTGTGTGTGTGTGTGTTTATCTGTATCTGTGTGAGAGAGAAACCAAAACAGAGACAGAGAGATGGAAGAAAAGACCAGAAAAAAAGAAAAAAGAAAAAGAAAGAGGAAAACAGAAAGTTCTCTGAGATTTTTTTTTTTTATAATGACACCAATGTTGCGTTTTGCCTTTATGACTTAAGGATCTAGGGGAGTGATCAGGGTTTCTAATGATGTGTAGCTTGTTGGTAGTCCTTGGACTACTCTGAGAATTACTCCCTCAGGCATTTGTCTGGATAGCCTAAAGGATTTCAGAAGACCTGGTTGGCTCTTGAGAATCTTTGAAAAGAACTTTTCTGGCTCACTTCAGATAATATGTATGAGGAGGAGGAGCAAGAGCAAATTCAAATGGAACGATTGAACACTCTTTGAAAGTCTCTTGACTTTTGACCTTTGCTTTCACCATACGTAAATGGGGATAATTATAGCCAACCATCACAGAAGATATTTAATCTTTTAAACATAATATAAATGTAAGCTTCCCATAATTGAGAACATGGGGGTGAGTGGGTAGCAAAAGTGTCTTAAGATAGCACATCTTCTGAGTTAGAGACTTTGAGGAATTTCATATTGCTGTCCTAGTAGTGGGCTCTTTGCTGGGATGTTTTTCTTTCCTGTATTTATTCTCATTTAGGGAAATTACTGTATTGCAAAAAATGCTTTTTGGATCAAAAGAAGGATATTACAGGCTATTTTCGTTGATGGTTGCTGAGCCTGATTTTGGTTTTGTTTAGTTTTGTTTTTGATGTGTGTAATCATTAGGTGGTAGTGATTCAGTTATTATGGCCATCTCTGTTCCTGTTGTGATATTATCACTCCTAAGCTATATCCCAGTGTGTTTTGAAGTCAGCAATTTTAGAACACATTGGTGTAGGCATAAATTTTTTTGCAACCTGCTTTTAATAAGGGTTCAATCTTTCCTCTAGCCCACCACGCAGCAGAGGTAATGAAAGAGAAGAGTTATTAGGATATGGGGGAAGTGGACCTGTTCAGCAATAGTTCTTCAGCGGCAAGCTCCATCTTCTTTGGCAGCAGTTCAGTCTCATAGCAAACATCTAATACAATTCAGCAGCTGCAGACCATTCTTCTAGGTAGGCAGACACCAGGCATGAACTGGCAGCTACAGTCCAGTCGCCCAGCAAGTAGACACCAGACAACTGCAGTTCATTCCTGAAGAAACTGCCAGTCTTGCCAACAAGCTCGAGGCAAGCCTATGGAATTGGCAACTGCCACAGGAACCTCAGGAACAGTTCTAGGGCAAGTTTCTCAATGGTAGCTTTATCACAGTTGAGCTCAACAAAGCAATGCAAGGCAAACGGATACATGCCTGTCTTTAGCAAAGAGTAGCAAGGCGGAGCAAACCAAACCAAGGCTCAGTGCTTGTCTCCCACTGTCTGTGGGGTCATATTTGTACTCTTCATCAAAGAAAGTAGAGGAGTAGAGGCCAGCCATGACCACGTGGAGAGAGGGGGGAAAGGAGGGGAGAAAGGAAGAGCCCAAGAGAGCAAGAGAGAACAAGAGGATAATAGGCAGGAGAGAGAGGGCCAGACCTACCTGGCTGTTGCCAGGTAACTGTGGGGAGGGGCATACCTGGCTGTTGCCAGGTAACTGTGGGGTGGAGCTTAGAACTCTAACAAAGAGTTTTTTCACATGTCTGCTGTATCCAAACATCCTTTAACCTGCGTCTGCTTCAGGAAGGCAGTCTTTCATGTGTTTGCTTTAGCAAGACATCCTTTCGCCTGTGTGCCCTGGCAAAATCATCATTTGACCTAACTAACTTTCCAAAGAACTGAGAAGTTTCCACTTCACATTGGAACAACTCACCAATGCTGTTTCATCTTATTGGGTGAGCTTCCCGGCCAGCATCCCATCTTCTAACACTCAGAGGCCTTATAATGTCACTGTCTTAGTAATGTCTTGTCCAGAAAAGCTTCATTGTTCTTTTTTTGATCCCCATTGGTTTCGACAAAACACTTTTGGACAAGTGGTTTCAGGTTTCTCTGACTGGTCAGGAAATTGTCCTTGAATTGGTAGCTTTCTTTCTTTTTCTTTGCTTCTTTCTTTGTTTCTTTTCTTTCTTTTCTTTCCTTTTCTTTTCTTTTCTTTTCTTTTCTTTTCTTTTCTTTTCTTTTCTTTTCTTTTCTTTTCTTTTCTTTTCTTTTCTTTTCTTTTCTTTTCTTTTCTTTTCTTTTCTTTTCTTTTCTTTTCTTTTCTTTTCTTTTCTTCTTTTTTGGTTTTTCGAGACAAGGTTTCCTGGCTGTCCTGGAACTCACTCTCTAGACCAGACTGGCCTCGAATTCAGAAATTCACCTGTCTCTGCTTTCCAAGTGCTGGGATTAAAGGTGTGTGCTACACAGCCTGGCTGAATTGGTAGCTTTCATGTATTGCTGTGTGGTGCATGGAAAAGCACACAGGCCTTAGACATACTTGCATCTGGGCTAGCCTCCATGGCCTATTACAGTTGTTCTTTTGGTTATTCATAGGACTTGGTGGAGGCAGGACTTATAAACAATATTTGTGTTAGGCCTCACTCTAGAGCTGGTGATTTAATTGGCCTGTTGTGGCCTAAGCATCTGTACTTATCAAAACTCTCCAGATGAGTTTACTTGTTTGGATACCAACAAATTGATGACAAGTTCAATAAGTGATTCTAAACCTCAGTTATCTATGTATTCAGCTAAAAGCTTTAGTATCTGTCTTAGAATTTTACTGCTGTGAACAGATACCAAGACCAAGGAATCTCTAATAAGGACAACATTTAATTGGGGCTGGCTTACAGGTTCAGAGGTTCAGTCCATTATCATCAAAGTGGGAACATGGCAGCATCCCAGGCAGACATGGTGCAGGAGGAGCTGACATATGAAGGCTGTTAGCAGGATACTGACTTCAAGGCAGATAGGACAAGGTCTTAAATGCATGCCCACAGTGACACACCTACTCCAACAAGGTCACACCTCCAAATAGTGCCACTCCCCAGGCCGAGCATATTCAAACCATGACAGTATCCTAGAGTCAATATTTTTCTTACCTTTCCATCTCTGTAACACCTAGAACTATTGGTACATACCTGGGTGCTCAGAATGTGTCGAGTCCATGAAGCTAGGGTTTCTTACACAGTACAGAGTCTGTCTGTTTAATTAAGAAAAATTGGGGACTGGGGAGGTGGCTCAGAGGTTGAGAGTTCTTCCAGAGGTCCTGAGTTCAATTCCCAGCAACCACATGGTAGTTCACAACCATCTGTGATGGGATCTGATGCCCTCTTCTGGCATGTAGGCATGTATGCAGGCAAAACACTATGTTCCTAATAAATACATAATTTTTTTAAAGATTTATTTATTTATGTCTATGAGTACACTGTWGCTGTCTTCAGACACASCASAAGAGGGCATCGGATSCCATTACRGATGGTTGTGAGCCACCATGTGGTTGCTGGGAATTGAACTCAGGGCCTCTGGAAGAGCAGTCAGTGCCATTAACTGCTGAGCCATCTCTCCAGCCCAATTTTTTTTTTTTTTAAGAAAAATGTACTAATAAGCTGAAATGTTTCATTCTCCACTGTATAAGTTCCATTTCACATTGGCAAGACCAAATAATTGATAAAAAACAGGACAGAATGGTTTATTGTGTCTCACAGTTTGTGGGTAGTCAGTCTATCATAGTAGAGAAGTCAGGACAGCTAGAGCTTGAGGCAGTTGGTCACATTGAATCTACAGCCAGGAAGCAGAGAGAAGGCTTCTGTTCAGATAACCTTTTATTCAATCTGGCTCTTCTGCCTATTTGGAATGGTGCCACCCACCTTCAGGGTGGGTGTTCAAACCTCTGTTAACTTAATCTACATAATCTCTCACAGGCTTGTGAGTCTAGTGATTCTAAATGATTCTAGATCCTGTCAAGGTGACAGTTTTAACCATCACAACAACTGTAGGTGCTGAGTTACCTTGGCACCTTCCTCATGGTATCTGGCACATTGGATCAACAGTAAATGCTGACCCAATTTCTTGAGACTTTCTTGGCTTGTTGAGGAATAGGGATATGTGGGCAAAAAGGAAAGGCTTAAAATGCTGTGTTTAATTTAGTGACTAAAACAGAACATGGCTAAGGGTAAGATTTAAGGTTGATTTAAGGATGATGGATTCTGAGGAGCCCTGTACTTACCCTAGCAGGGTCTCTTAGGTTCAAGATAAAAATTTTACACTGTCTATATTTTCATTTTACAAATTAAAAAATAGGATTAATAAAGTTCTACTATATTGATGACCCATTGTTTTGGTGTAACCCCTTATATCAAGGCTAGATGAGGCAACCTAGTAGGAGAAAAAGGATCCCATGAGCAGGCAAAAGAGCTAAAGACATCCCCCTCTCCCACTGTTAAGAATCTAACAAAAACCCCAAGCTATACAGCCAAAGCATGCATGCAGAGAGCCTTGCACAGATCTTTGAAGGCTTTGGATTGCTGCTTCAGTCTCTGTGAGCCCCGATGAGCTTTGCCTAGTTGATTCTGTGTGTCGTGTTCTCATGTCCTTGAACCTTCTGGTTTCTACAATCTTCCCCTCCCTGCTTTTGCTGGGTTCCGCAAGCTCTGCCTAATGTTTGGCTGTGGGTCTCTACATTTGTTTCTACCAACTGTTGGAGGAAGCATCTCTGATGGCAGTTGGGCTGGGCACCAGTCTATGAGTATAGCAGAATATCATTAGGAATCGTTTCTTTAACCTTTTAAAATTTTAGTCAGTTGGTTTTACTCTAGGACTCTAAGCCATCCAGCTTCTGGTTTCTGGCCATACAGGCAGTGTTGGGCATGGGCTCCCTCTTGTGGCTTGGGCCTCAAGTTAGACCAGTCATTGGTTGGTCACATCCACTAGCTTTGAGCTATCATTGCCCCAGAGCATCTTGCAGGCAGGAGAAGTTGTGGGTAGATAGGTTGAAGGTTTTGTGTCTGGGTTGGTGTCCCAGACCCACCACTGGGAGCCTAGCTCAGTTACAAAAGATGGCCTGTTCAGGCTCCATATCCTCCGTTGCTCAGAGACCTCGCTGGGATCACCCTCATAGGTTACAGGAAGTTTCCCTTGCACTAGGTTTTAACATTTCTCTAAAATGCCCACCTATTCCAGTCATCTCTCCCCATACTCTCTTCCTCCACCCCCTCTATTTCCCTCAAAATCCTTCCTTTAGAGAAACAGGAATTAAAATATTAGTAATGTAAACACAAATTAATAACAATGAAATGGTAAAAGTGTCACTTTTTCTGTACTAGTATGCCATCTTAGTTAGCCAGAAGTGAAAAATAGTGGTAACTGAACCATATCTGACAAGGGTATGCCAAAACTTTCTGAAATATTCAAGAAGACTATATGAAACACATATTTACACGACCACTTATATTAACACAATTTTATGTGGATAATATGACTTAAAGTATAAATGTCATGATGCTTAAAAATTAATTTATGGCCCTAAACAGTTTATTTTTAAAAAATTGTATATTTATTAAAATTAGTTCTTTGAAGGGCCAGAGAGATAACTCAGTGGTTAAGGACACTTGCTGTTCTTGCACAGGACCTGAGTTCTGTTATCAGCACCCACATGGTGACTCACAACCATCAGTAAGTCTTCAGTTCCAGGGGATCATAACCCTCTCCTGGTTTCTGCAGACACTGCACACATGTGGTATCTTTACACACATGAACACAAAACACTTATGCATAGAAAATAAAAATATACAAATCTTTAAGCATGATGGCACATGCTTGTAATCCCAGCACACTTATGAGATAGAGGTGTAAGGATCATGAGCTCAAGGTCAGCCTGGGCTACATACTAAAAACCTCTCTCAAAAATGGTCCTGATATGCTAATCTGAATGTCTATATAAATTAAAACAAACATCTTTATAATTATACATATGCACAAAAGATTTTGCTCATTGGAGAATATCTACAGTGTCAGAAAATCATGCAAATGAGCATGTGAATTGTTCTTGGTAGGTTTGGTAGTATCACCATGTTACACTTCAACTCAGCTTTCTGCATGACCCAGGAGCCATCTTAGGAATGTGTCTCATTAATCACCATGGTAATGGCACAGCTAAGAGGGGATGGGTCATTAAAAATCCATCATCATGGATGAGTTAGAAATGAACTCAGACCATACATCTTTCTGAGGTCAGGTTTCTTTTCCTTATAGAAAAAAAAAGGCAACACTTAAAATAGAACAGAGTTTTGAAAATATGCGTCTAAGCATTACAGAACCCTGTGAGATTCTTCATATGCATAGAGGTCAACATAGAGTAAGGAGTTCACTCTGTTAATTATTTTGTTATTTTAACCTCACAATCACCTTGTGAAGTAAGGAATAGCCTCATTGTTCTTCAAGGAAAGATAATCAAGAAGACTTAGGTGACTTTCTTGGGCTCGCATACTTAGAGGTTATAGAAACAAAGTAAAACTTTAGATTATTGGTATTAATGAATATTTTGGTTTTGGTTTCTGAAGGCAAATAATACACATAAATTGGAAAAAAGTCATCACTTATTTGAAGGTATTATCTTTTCCAGACAGAGGCTCAGGGGAGGGGCTGGAACCTTCAGGCTGATTTCGCTGGGGTTCATTGACCTTTTATTAGCCTTGCCAACAGTTTTACAAATGTTTTTCAGGGAATCAGGTATGACCTAAAATATAATAAATGTTCATTTTTTTAAACAGAACTATTGCCAACTATTTAGTGTGGAGAATGGTCTATTCCAGAATTCCAAACCTCAGCAGGCGCTTTCAATATAGATGGCTAGAATTTTCAAGGGTAAGTTGCCTAATATTGAAATGTTTCATCAGTGGCCAACTTTACATGCTGGGGGTAGTTCTAATGTTAACTAGTCCAGTAGAAAAAAACTTTATGGATGGGATGTAGGGAACTTGCAACCTAAATTCTACTTTAAACTTATTCACATTAGTTCATTTTACTCAGGTATATCTATTTTCCATAAAAGTACCCCAAGCTCTACATTGTGGCTGTATAATAATATTTAGAGTGATACTTTGGGCCATCCAATCTTGTTCAAACGTCCCTCCTTAACAGCATATTTCTATTTTTTCAGTGCTTTTAACTGAAATTATCGTTTTGATGTTTCTTAATGATATATCCCTTTCAAAGTAGTTCAAAATTTATTTTAATTTCTTTATCTTTTCACTGGCAAACAATTATGATAATTATGTGTATTTGTGGGGTTTAGGGTGATGTTTTGATCTACGAATGCAATCTAGAAAAATTCAGTCAGATAATGAACATATACATCATTCCAGCAACATATCACTTGTGTTGAGAACATCAAAAGCCTATTTTATCAAAATTGAAACACACAATTATCATTGACTATGATTATTTTATGCAGAATGATAAACATTGCCTAATATCATACATATGTGGAATATGAAATAGTTGATGTAAAAAAACAGAGTAGGAAGAGAGTTACTAGGAGTTGGAGGAGGGAGGGCTGGGAAAGAGAGCTGTGCATCAAAGGGTACACAATTTCAATTAGACTGGAAGGGTGCAGTCTGACGATCTATTTTGCTGTAACTATGGTTTTCAAAGTTTTTCCATGTTCTGATTTTATATATTTACCAAGGGGGGGTGAGAGAACAATACAGCTTCATTTTTAATTTGGTGTTAGAGTTGCATATTTAACTTTACTTAGATATTTAATCTTGATTCTATCTTAATTCTGCTAGACCCATTTTAATTTCCTCCCATGATATCCTCTTTAAATGCCTGAATCCATTTTCCTCCCTGCCCCCAGTTACCTAGCCCCTGAATCTTTGTTTTTCACCCACCTTTGTTGTCTCCTAACTTACACAGACAGATGTTGCTTTCATCCACATTTCCAAGGCTAATGACTAATTGTCATGGCTTAGAGGACTTAAGCATTTTGTAGCTTAAAAAAGTATTTTATTTTTCTATCTATTTAAATCAAGTGAATATCAAGTTATATAAGCTCTTATTTTATTTAACACCCACTTTAGTTATTAGAGGAAACTTGGAAATACAGGAATTTATAGTGGACCATCATACTTGGAGAGTGATACAGATTTTGGGGGGGCAACTTTTGACCCTTTACAGTCACTGAAATATAAAGCTACTTTATAAAGGCTAGACATGCATGAAACAATTACTTATTTTTAGGTCAAACCAAATAGTTAAGATACAAAACAAGTAGATATTTTTGCTGTGTGTGTATTTTTGACTCCTATGGATCACATAAAAGATGGTACCCAGCTGCTTTCCACCCTCACTGTGAAGAAAATGAGAGAGCGAGGTGTAAGAAGTAGTGTGTGAAAATTTGAGGTTAGGTATAAGGGGATGTTTCTTGAACATGAAGTGCTAAATATAATATTGAATTGCCAAAGAAGGTTGTAGGATCTCTCTCTCTCTCTCTCTGGAGGTTTTAAAAATAACTTCATCCCTTACCTCTGAGAAGGGTCATGTTTCCAGAAAGGAAAGGAAGGAGAAAGGAATTTAAGCTTTAATCCCCTTTGCCCCACTCCAACATCCTGGCTCTAAAATTGTGCATGGGGTATCCCAGGCCACTCTTCTCAGGGTCTCTCTCCCTCACAGTCTGCTGGCACACTCCAGCCTCCAGAGAAAACTTACATGGCATTTATTTCTCTGCTTTCATCCCCAGAGTAAACCTTGGCACTTTCAAATCCTGCTTTGGAAGTCCCTTCCTTGTTTGTAAATGTTTTCTTATAATGGCATAACAGGACAGATGGGAAAAGCCTTGACATCTGTATTTCCCTCTGCTATGGCACTGTGTAAATGGGCTCCCCAGGTTGCTCATGGTGAGACGTGGTCTGTTAGTCTGCTAACAAGAACTTTGATTGCCCACAATTTCAAACTTTTCCTGGTAGAACTGCAGTCCTCAATAGGTACTAACTACTGTCTGGATCCTTGAAGAGCATCCACCTTTGTCTCCACTTGCTGGAGAAAAGCTATGATGTTGCCCATACGTTTTTCTTAATGGAAAAAATAGGACTAAAGGTGAAATGCGTTGTTTTTTCACTGTCAAAACGTTTTCACTTAGTTGTGGTTAGAAACCAGGGAAAAGCAGAGTTTCATTTTCTCCATGTGATTTCACCTTGGCCTTTCCTGTCTGACATGTATCTGCGAGGGGAATGGGAAGTATTTTTGTAGATGGTTTGACTTCCTGTTTTTTACTCAGCAGTAAGTTTTATCCAAAGCTTAAATAGTATTGATCCTTTCCCACAGGTAATCCAGGGGACCACAACTCTGCTGCCTCAGTGGGACAAATGTGTTAACTTTATCGAAAGTGCACTCCCATATGTGGTGGGGAAAATGTTTGTGAATGTTCACTTCCAGGAGGATAAGAAGGAAATGGTAAGTGGAGCCTCCTCAGTGATAAAGGCAAACACTCAGAATAGTGGTCTTCTAGGCAGATCCGACAGACATGATGGTCCAGTCTGCAGTCTACCTTCCAGGGTGAATAGATTCAAAGGCATTCTCTTCTACTTCCCATTTCCCCGGGAAAACAGGAGTAAAGCTCATCAAATGTGAGGTGGTGAACATAATGTATGCAGTAGCTGTCCAGAAGAGTGGGCCAATGGGACTGAGGCTATTTGGTATGGCTGCTTAGAGGCAGGTAAAATCTTAGTCTAGGTGCGGTTCCAGGTCATGAATTTAAAGATATTTGTCACTATGGTTACATGTTTTTCTCCATCTGTTTCAACTGCCTTGAAGGAAATATATATGTACATACATATACACACATAAACATATATGTATCTTTTAGCATTACTGAGGTTCACTTGACATATAAAAATTGTATATATTTAAGGTGTACAGTGTAATGATTTGATATACTCTATAAAGTGATTACCACAATGAAATCATCACATTGATCACCATGTTAACTCTTTTGTGCTTTGTCTGTGGAATGGTATTGTGTGACACTATTTCTGGGGAGCCAGGAACAAATGTCTACCCATTCCAGATAGGGAACTGACAAAAGCAATGACCCCACCAAAGTCCAGCTTAGTGAACCAGTGAGTTTCACTGGGGTTCTCTAAATGGTTATGGGAGAGGAGCAGGAATGGCTGAAAGTCTCCTCCAGCGTGAGGGACCGCTCACAAAGACTAGAACCCCGGAGTTCCTGCATGAGATGCCTGTAGCTCAACAGGTCAGCCAGCTGTTTCCTAAGGAAGGCCTCTCCCTTACAGCGCGGCTGTTTTCTCTTTTTCAAGCAGCTTGCTTGGCCTTTTGTCTCCCCAGCAGTCTTTCCTTTGTAAGTTTAGGGAGGTGCCTCAGGTACCTAGTCAGTTTGAAAAACTTCTCCAGGTTTCTGAGTTGTTTACTGTTGGGTCCTAAGGAGCATTCCTTTAATACATACTCTAACAAATTTGAAGCATTCAACACATTGTATACTGTTAGTAACTGAAGTTACTGTGCTGTGCATAAGATCACTGGGACTTATACATCCTTATGTGAAAGTCTGTACCATTTGACCAACATCACCCAATCATACACTATGCCACTGACAACTTCTGTTCATATTCTCTGTATCTTGGAGTTTCAAAATTTTGCAGTGTGTGTGTGGGGGGGAATTCCACATATAAATCTTATTTTTCCTTCTGCGTCTGGCTTATTTCACTTAGCATTGTGTCCTCCAAGTTTATCTGTTATTGGAAAAGATAAGATTTCCTTATTTCATGGCTAAGTAATATACAGACATGCATCATACTTTACCTATTTGCTCACTGGTGACCATTTAGGCAACTCCATGTCTTGGTTATTAGGAAAAATGCTGGAGTGAATATGAGACTGAGCTGTTTCTTGAAGACATCACTTTTATTTCCTTTGGCAATATAGCCAGTAATAGGATGGCTAGGTTGTGATGGTAGTCTTATTTTGAAATTTTGGAGGATCTTCTAAACTGTTTAACCTTGGTGGCAGTGCCAATTCATATTTCAAGTAGCAGTGTACAAGGTTTCTTTGTTTATTTATGCACGTGCCTTTTTTGTCTTTCATAGCAGTCACCTTAACAGACATGAAGTACTATTTCACTGTGGTTGTGGTTTTTATTTTCCTGACTAGTGACATGCAGTGCATTTTCATACATCTCTTGGCTATTTGCATGTCTTTGGAAAATGTCTAGTCAGGTTTTTTGTTCATATTTAGTTAGGTCATTTTTTTTTTTTTTTTTGCTACCGTTGCTATTGGGAGTGCACTTTTGAGATATACATTTATATTTAGCCACTTTTATGTGAATTTTCTCTGTATAAATTACATTCTATCAATGCCAATAAGCAAAATATCCATGTGTGATTCACTGATAGAGTACCGCCTTATCAATAAGATGTAGACATATAAGCATGTTGGACACATGTAGTTTGTAACCATGGAGTTTGATGGTAAAGACACAGAGTCTATTAAGTCATGGTAGTTCAAGTGGTTGGTGTTATATAGTGATAATATCATCAAATGGTGGGTATTATGTGTCCTATGCTGAAGCTTATTTATTTTTTATTTTTTGGAGTTTATTTTTAAATGCCACTAATCTAAATAAATTCTCTTTTGTTAATTTGTTTTTTTTACCATCTTTGGAGGATTTCTGTCAAGTTTGAGAAATTTTTTTTTTTTCTGAGACAGGGTTTCTCTGTATAGCCCTGGCTGACTTGAAACTCACTCTGTAGACCAGGCTGGCCTCGAACTCAGAAATCCGTCTGCCTCTGCCTCCCAAGTGCTGGGATTAAAGGCGTGCGCCACCACTGC
>BDUI01000515.1:241409-252410 GCA_002335545.1 Apodemus speciosus | reverse complement strand
CCACACGTTCACTCACTCTCTTTTCTACTTCCAGCCTCTAGCCTCCAAATTGTATACAAAGACCTGATTCGGGCTTGGTGGGCTGTGGGCAGGCGCTTGCACCGGCTGGCCTGGGCTCCTTGAGGCGATGAGGCGGCAGACTTTCTACCCTGGTTAATCAAGAGTGAAAAAAATCTGAAGAGATGCAAGCAGGAAAACGAAATTAAACTAGGCCTGAGGAGCCGTGCGAAGGCATGATGGAAGTCGAGTCGTCCTACTCGGACTTCATCTGAGACCGGACAAGCCGTCGGAATGCAGTCCCAGACACCCAGGGTGACTCGGGGGCTGTGAGCGTGCTCTCTGGAGACATGGGCGAGCTCGCACTCGAGAGGGCAGAAGGACAGGCAGAGAGAAGTATCCCAGACAAGGAAGCCAGCRGCCAGCCCAAGAGCAGTGATGCCAGCACCTCGTCCTGAGTCTGCCTGGGGTCCTAAGGCTGGAAGAGACCTGCTGGACCTCCTGGACTGGAGCCCTGGCCCCCCGGGCCGACTGAGAGCTTCATGGAGTCCTCCGTGGCCCCCACTCCAGCAAAGTCCTCCACCCACACCACACTGCACTCTTCCCCCCCTCCCACGGTGCTCAGGAACACTTCRAAGGCGCTAGCACCACGAAATGTTATCCATTCAGCCAGGCAGGGATCGAGCCAGGCCCGGCCTGCAGGCAAGCAGCTGCCACCTGCACAGGGACTGTCACCACTTACCCCTCCAGCCAGCCGTCTGTCTGGAAGATCTTCCTAGCCCTTTTTTTAACGCCTCTTTTACATTTTTTTAAAAAAAACATCTTTTTCAGGGAGAGAGGGGAGCTGACAATCACTTTTCTTCTGTTTTGAGTTTTGGTTTTGTTTCGAAAGCCATTTTAAGCTCAGTCTGATGATCTATGCAACTCTAAGTTTCCTCATGGAGCCTCACAGATCCAATTAGTTTTGGACTCAAAACTAACTGACCAATTCTTTACCCTTTGTACCAAGAGACAGATACTTAGGCCCAGGAAATAAATGCTGATGATTTGTGTGTATGTGTGTGTGTGTGGGGGGGGTGGAAACGACAAAAAAACCTGATTCTTCTGACCAGTCCATAGTGCCTCCAGACAAGTGGCTTGGGTCCACCTCTACCCGGCAGCCAGTTTGAGCCATTGTCTTGGAGGTATGGTGATGTCTGGCTGTGAGCCCGTCCCATGCCTGGACCTGAAAGCCCTCTGCTGTTAATATCCTACCGGGACACGGCAGCCAYGCTCAGTGCTTGCTCAGGTCCAGCAGCTGGTGCTGGTAGGGGTGACCAGCCCTTCTTCCAAAGTCACACATCCAGACTCCTGAGGGTCTCCTGACCCACTCCTGGGAGTCAGCCTTCCTCTGGGGAGGATTTTCATGGTAACATTCCTTGTTCCCGGCATAGGGGGTTGGGAAGAGTCTTCTAGTGGGGTCTAGAGGATTCAGATGTTTGGCCTGTTAGGACAGCCTTTTCAGGAATCCGAGCGAATGAATGGTTTCGGGGTCCAAACTATATGTGGCTGAATGTGGCCAGAGCGCCCTCCCTCCTGCAGCCTAACCCAACCTTTTACCGCGTTGGCTCTAGGTCCTGCCAGCCTTTGTGCTAAGCTGCTGTGAATTCTGAGGAACAGAGTAGGGGACCTGGTTGAGAGAAGAGGTCCTAGAATGAGCCCACAAACTGGGCGGTCTAAGGCGGAGCTGGAGGTGTGCTCACATTCACCTGTGAACAAAGTTCAGCTGTGCCCTGTGACCAGGTGCAGGTGGCAGCTCATTTAAGCAATAGCGCCCCCACYGGCCATGCTGGGGACTACAGCCTTTGCTGGGTCTGGCTGGGGAGCTGTGGGTCGGTAGGCTCCTCTCCCGTGGATGCTATGGCAGTGCCATGGTCTGTGTGATATAAGTAGCAGACACTGGCCGTCAGAAGTCCCAAGCACCCCCGGGTCAGGTGTGGCCTCCTCCGAAGCTTGTCCTGCCTCTCTCAGCTTCTCTGGTGATGGCTGACTCATGGCCACCTTCTAATCCCTGCCTATCCTGTCTGTGGTTGGCACCGTGGACACAGGTGTCAGCACCGTGGACACACAGTAGCTCTGCTGAACCTGGGGTGTGAGTGGCTGTGCTCGGGCAGGGTGAGTCGGCTCCATGCATACCCAGCAGGCTGCTGGTTTCCATTTCATGGCGTGGTAGTACTTGGACCTGTCTTTGGGAGAGGGAGCTGCCACGGCGCTCCCCAGCCATAGGGGCTGGTATAAGTTCGAGGTCTCACTTCTGGGTGTGGTTGCCAGCTGGCTGTCCCCAAGTAGAAAGGACCCTGTCCAGAGTGTCACACCCACAGCCTGGCTTGCTACAGAACAGAAGCTGCATGTGGCATGATTACCTGTAGCCCCCAGCAGTAATGGGGTTCGATACGGAGCTGGAAGCTACCGGGGACTGTCTCCTGAGATCAGCTGATGAGGGGTTGTGTGTGCCTCAGTGCAGAATCAGAAACCCACCCTTCCTTGCTGTTTTATGTTCTTGTTGATGGTAGTTGTGGTGGTGGTTGTGGTGGTGTGTGTGCAGTGTACCTGTTGCTATGGGAGCGCATGGACGCACAGGAGCGCATGAACGTGCAAGTGTGTTGTTGCAGAGTTGATGGTGGCTGTCGGCTGTTTTCCTGGAGCACTCCATCTTTATATTTTTCAGACAGGGCCTCTCATTGGACCTGAATGCACCTGAAGCTTTGGAAATCCCCTAGACTGTCAGCCCAGTGAGCTCCAGAGATCCTCCTGCCTCCTCACCCTGCCCATGTGGGATTGCTGGCCCAGCTTTCCCCCACAGGTTCTGGAGATCCAAACCCAGGCCTTTGTGCCCATGCCACAGGCACTTTACCAACCACCCCACCTGCTAGCCCCACCCCCCATTGTAGGTTTAGGGGTTGAATCTGGGATTTCACACCAGCTAAGCAAATACTTTACTACCGAGCTATGTCACCAGCCGCTCAGAATCAGAAATTCTTTCCTTCCAGGTGCCCATTCCCCAACGTGGCACCTGCCCTGCCAAGCCCACTACTATTTTTTCTGGTTGGGCTCAAATGAGATGCCACACTGTGCGCAGAGCCAGCCCTATGGCTGCTGCACACTTCGGTGAGCTCCCATGGAAGGAAAACAGGACAGTTTTCCCTAAAACTTCCACAGTGTCACCAGCCCTGGGAGTCTTGGGGTCGTCCAACTTTATCGGCCAAGTGAGAGGGAGGCTGTGGCATCTTCTGCTCTATCTAAAGAATGAGACTCCCGTCCATACGACAGGGGCAGGGAGCACTGCTTGGGGGCAGGGAGCACTGCTTGGGGGCAGGGAGCACTGTGGAAGCAGGCTGCGGGTCATGCCTTGGGCAGCCTCTCACGGTCTGCACTTGGCACGGTGGAATCTCTGGCCCTCGCCCACCCTGACACTGGAGGCTGCACTTCTGGGCTGACACTTGAAACTGGTCACTGAATGTGTTTTGTTCCCCAGCCTCCATGGCCTGCACCTGTGGCATGCCATGCCCCTAACACTAAACACCCCAAAATGTCGCCAGGCAAACTGCTGCACGTTTTGTTCCCAGGGAAGAATCTTTCTCTAGACTGAGTAATGAAGACGGGGCTGTGAACAAGTGACATGGAGCTAAGAGTGTCCTGACACAGTCCTACCTCAGCTTCTCCTATCACCCAAGGCTAGGATGTCTTAGAGGGTACAGGTGATGCCTCTTCCTGTCCCACTGTCTCCTGTGTCCTGTCCCCTGTGTCTCCAGGCATTTCTTGCGGTTTGTAAGAAGCTGAGCGGCTGGGCGCCCTCAGAGCCTGGAGCCTGCTCGCTGGATCTCCATGCCAGCTGCCTTGCTCTGCTTTGGGGGAAATGCATCTCAGATCAGGTCAAAGAGCAGCACAGCTGAGAGAGGACCCAGGTTCCTGGSAGGGTCCCTGACTGTCTCTCCCAGCTGTCGGGACACTGGTCCAGCACAGCATGTCACCCGAGGCGCCGGCCGGCCCCTCCCCCTGGATTTGAAGCAGTCTGCTTTTGTAACAGCTTCCTCGAAACCTATCTACCAGCTGCCAACGCTGCCAGAACAAAGTGGGTTGTCTGGGGACTCTTTGTGCCCAGAAGGAATGACGAGGAAGGGATTGTGAGACACTAGCCTGATAAAATGTGTCTGGGCCTTAATGCCACTGCAAGGTGACTGCAGAGAGAGCCCATTTGTCCCCAGAACTTCCTTTCCTACCAGCAGTCCAGTCAGGCCCTGATGTGTCTTTAGACCCTGACCTGGCAGGCCAAGGGGACCCAGGCTGGCAGAGGTGGCATGCAACTGGTGCAGTATGGCAGGAGTTCCTCAAAGATGCAAGGTCCCTCCTTGTGCACCTCTGTCCCCAGTTCCCCAAACTGAAGTCAAATTGCTCTTTGTCCCCGTGGGCTCTGGAACTGTCTTCAGCAGCAAAGACTCTTCAGAATTTCTTGGAGCAGAATTTGGTCAGACCAGGACCCCCTGCCCCGCCCCCCGCAGGATGAGCTGCCCCCCTCCCCGCAGGATGAGCTGGGGTCCCTGTCATCAGGTGAAACCAGCCCCCCAGGATGAGCTGGGGTCCCTGTCAACAGGCGAGGCTTGACCCTTTGGCCTGCTCTCCTGGACAGCATGAGTGGTCACAAGAGTGGCCATGCCCCTGCTGCTCTGGAGTCCTGGGAGTGGGAGAGGATAGTGGGGTGAACGCATGAGTCCCCAGCCCCTGCTGAGCTTAGAAGTCACTTCAAAGTCCATTTGAAGCATAGTAGAGCACACCTTTAACCCCAGCACTGAGAGGCAGAGGCAGCTGGATCTCTGTGAGTTTGAGGCCAAGCTGGTCTACAGAGTCAGTTCCAGGACAGCCAAGGCTACACAGAGAGGAAACCCTGTCTTAAAAACCCAACCCAAACCAAAAGTCTATTTGATGAAAATACATATTTCATCTCAACTCCAATATCCATCTCTACCACAACGGGGAGATAAGCTGTGTCTGTCTGTCTAATGGAATATGACAGACATAATGCTGTCACCTGAAATCCCAGGCCACCTCCCAAACTCTCTCTGTAGCCAGTGATGATTGATCCTTCCACCTGCATCTGAGAGCTAGGTTTGCAGRCTCACATCACCACACCTGGTTTCTTTTTTTGGTTTTTCGAGACAGAGTTTCTCTGTGTAGCCCTGGCTGTTCTTGAACTCACTCTGTAGACCAGGCTGGCCTAGAACTCAGAAATCTGCCTGCCTCTGCCTCCCAAGTGCTGGGATCTCAGGTGTGTGTCATTACCTCCACCCACCAAGCATCTGCCTTTGTGGCATGGTCACTAAGGTCCTCACACCCAGGGAAAGGATCAGCTGGGAAGGATGTGCATTTGGGGTGCACACATCAGGCCTGTCCTGGTGCATGGGGTGAGGCTACTCCCCAAGAAGAGAGTTGCCAGCAAAAAATGACTCTCTCTATGACACGGTGAGGACCCAGGTCTTCTAGGACCTTGATGGGCTATGGTGGGCCGGAGGCATCATGGGCTGAACTGGGCGTTAAGGGGTGTGGAGCTTTGCAACAAGAGCCAGGATGTCAGCAGGGGGCCCAGAGTGCAGCTCTCCCTCGAGGCCCCAGGCTGCAGCCTGGGTGGCAGGGGTCTCGGGAGGGACCCATGGTTGGAGCTTGGAGAGGGGTGAGGCTGTCACTCGGGGCTGGGCTGTCACTGGAGGCCACCCCCTCCCCGGAACAATATGAAGAAAAGCGCAAATGCATCTGTGTGGTCCTCTTAATGGGCTTAATGCGGCTGGAGCTGTTAGACCAGTCATTTTGCTTCCCACGCAGAGCTTTGAGGAAGAAGAAGAGAGAAAAGGGTGAACAATGGCTCTAGTTCTCTTCAGCAGAGGAAATAAAACAGTAGAAAAATAACAGAAATTATTGTGCAACTTCGCTCACCTTTATTTTTTTATCCGCCTGCTTTCACGGCTCCCGACAATGCGCCAGGGTCCTGATTAATTTCCGGATGGCGGAACCTTTCTGTGCCCGCTCTAACAAGCTGCTGAGTAATTAGCGTAATGCCATCCTCTGCTCAAATTGCTCTGCTAATGAGCCTGACTGACAACAGCAGCATTAGCCGTTAGTCAAGGGCCTCTGAAGGCCCCCAGGCTCCCGAGGTTTCCTGGGGGGACGGTATCACATCTGCTTCTGTGGTTGCTGGCCTCAAGACAGGGACCCCAGAGCTCAGTCAGCATCCCTTCACAGAGGTGACAATGGAGGCCATGCCCTGTATGCCCTGTGTGCCCTATGTGCCTGCTATAGCTGTGATAAAACTGGCCAAAAGCAACTTGGGGAGGAAAGGGTTTATTTGGCTTTCTGGTCTACCATCTGGGATCCAGGGAAGCCAAGACCGAGCCCTGAAGACAGACTGAAGCAGACACAATGGAGAGATGCTGCTCCCTGACTCCTAGGCTCGCATTCAGCTATATGTCAGTCTGTCTGTCTGTTTTGAGATACAGGGTCTCACTGTGCAGCTCTGGTATAAAACTCACAGGAATCACTCTGCCTCCTCTGCTGGGATTAAGGATGTATGCCACCRTGTCCTGTCCAGCTACCTTCTTATACAGCTGAGGTCCACTTGCTGAGCGATGGTACCACCCACAGTGGGCTGGACCTTTCTACATCAATTAGTAATGAATTAGCCCCACAGATATGCCCATAGGTCAGTGAGATGGAGGCAGCTTTGAAGTCRAGGGCCTCTCTTCCCCATGTCTCTAATGGTGACAATAAAACAAACCTATTCAGGTAGGAAATGACTGTTGGCTCCAGTGCCATTAGCACAGTCAGGATTTGTCACCTCTCAATCCAGACAAGCTGTGACCCCATCTGGGGAAGGATTCACCCAGGAAACATCGTGGTCATATCGCCCGTTCACCAGCACCAGTGTGCTTTACTCTGATCCTGGGGATGAAACCTAGGACCTTGGACACGTGGGTGAGCATCCTAACCCCCCCCCCCTACTCTTTTGTTGAGGCAAGGTCTACCCTGACTCACGATCCTCTGGCCTCAGCCTCCTGAGTGCTGGGGTCACAGTTGTGTGTCCGTACACCAGACTCACTATATATTTTGAACAGGATTAGGATGTTTGATTAAACATCTACGTGTTCCGCACTTGTGAAAATAGGAAACTGCGGCTGTGGTTCAGTGGGTAGAGCCTGGTCAGCGTGAAAGGAGCCCTGGCTTCTATCCCAGCTCTGCACAATCTGGATGGCACACTCAAGAGATGGGGCAGGAGAATCAGAATTCCAGGTCATCCTCTGCTACGTGGTGAATTTGAGGCTAGCCTGGGCTATTCTATCTGAATAGACTACATCAATTCTATCTCAAAAACAATAAAGCAAATCTTTGAAGATGTGACTGTGAATTTCTCTATAGGGGAGGGGGATTTTTCTCCATAGCGCTCCTCACCTGTAAGCAGAGGTCTCTGGGGACAGCGGCAGGTTCTGAGTGGACCACGTAAACTCAAAGCTGGGCCATCCCTGTCCTTTCCATCTGCTTCTTTGGGCAGGAGGTCAGGTCCTGACTGTTTGGGGCAGGGSTAGTCCCTGAAGCCCAGGGACTTGCAAATAGCTGGGAGGTCCCAGGGCAATAACCTCCTACCCACCAAGGTTTGTTTGTTTGTTTGTTTTTAAGACAGTGTCTCATTTAGCCCAGACTGATCTCAAACGTGCTATGTAGCCAAGACTTGCCTCTGCCTCTCAAGAAGTGAGGTCACAGGTTTGCACCACCACCCAGAGCTGCTTCCATCTGAGTGAAAACAGGGAGGAGAGCAGGACAGGCTTTGGGGAGCAGTGGAATTCCTGGAGGACCTGGTCCTGCCTGTCCCGAGCAGAATCGAGCTCCGATTTCTAGCCACCGCTATAGCTGTTGTCTTCTTATCCAGTCTCCTTCACCAGCCTGGACACTGTGAACAGTGGCTGCTGATCCCCATTGCTGCCTCTCCGAGGAGCCGCCAGGGCTGGCCAGGAAGGCACCAGCAAGTCCTTGGCCAGAGCCTTTGCTGGGAGAAACGCTGAAGGAGGAGGAGGAGGGCGATGACCCACACTAATCTGCAGTGACACGTAGGAACTCAGAGATAGCAGCAGATGCCTAGAGCATCTGTCTGTCTGTTTGTCCATTTGATTGTAGACAGGATCTCATGCTCAGGCTGGTCTTAAACTCTGCATGAAGCTGAGGGTGACTTGATTCTTAGGTGTTTGTGTGGCTTAAATGCTACTGAGAATCAAACCATAGCTTTGTACACCCTCTGCTCTGCAAGCACTCTACAAACTGAACTAGTCTTGGCCTGAAGGCGTGCCTGACTGGCCTCACATGTGTGTGCTCCTTCACCTCTGCCTCTTCAGCATTTGCCTGCCAGCATGCCACCAAACTGGCTTGTTTTGCTTTTTGGGACAAGATCTAGATATGCATCCAGACTGGCCTGGCATTCTGGATCCTTTTGCCTCTACCTCCCGAGAGAATGCTGGGATTTCGGATGTGTGCCAAGCCCTGAAGGTTTGTGACTTCCAGATTGGCACTTTGAACACACCCTGAGGAGTTGAAGAATGTTCTAGATGGCAACCAGCAAGCCTAGGACGAGATGGTGTGGGTTAGGACCTGACCTGGGCTGCTCTGTAGATGTGAACAGAGCCAAGGTCATTGTGGGGATGATCCCTACCACAGACCCCACCAATCCCTACCACAGACCCCACCACCCTCCCTGCTACTCGGTTACAGATGAGCTCTGTCCAGCACCAAGCACCCAGTTGCTGCACTTGCCTCTGCAGAGACCCTGCCCCTCCTGCTGTCTCTTAGAGCTTCTGGTTGCTGAAGGCTGTTCTTCCCCCAGCCCCGCCCCTTGTCTGTTTGTACTGCAGCTCCTTCTTCCAGACAGTGTCTAATGGGCTGAGTTTATCTTGTCTGTTGAGGTGGTGGCCACGTGTGACTGTCCCACAAGGCAGACACTCAAATTATTCTCTTTAAAAGCTGCATAAAACTCAATGGCTCCCAACGCTCCCACAGCGATGGCATTTTATTTCATGCTCGGTTCCACAAGGAGCAGCACTGCCATGCAATCAGCTCTCAAGTCCCAGGCCTTCAGAGCTCGGTCACRTTTAAAGTCAATCTGTCACTGAGGAAATGTGGGCTCCCTTCGAGGGTCCTTAGTCTCATAGATAAAAATGTGAAGCAAACTTAGAGGAGGATTTGGGGATCCTTTTAGGAGCATTTGAGAGGGCAACAACTGGGAAGGCAGACAGGAAAGCCCCCCAGCTGTGGGCTGGAGGGAGACAGAGAGGAGAGAGAAAGCCACGCTTCATGAATGAGAAGACAGTCAGCAGGTCCAGCTCTGGAAATCAGAACTGTGCTTGGGACAGGGGCAGGGTGGGGATGGGGAGCGGGTAGGAAGAGAGGCAGACTGGCTGAGCCCCCAGGATCTGTGTAAGCAGCTGCATTGAGGGAAGGGTGGGTGCTGGGTATGCAAGTGAATGTCTCGTTAGAGAGATAACTATTCCTCCTTAGCAGGTGAGTGACCATCCTGGAAACAAGTTTCAGGTTGTCCCAGATAACATATTCCAACATGGCTACAATTGTGATAGCGCAAAGAATGCCATAGAAAACACACTTGGGCGGGGTGGGGGYTTGGGGGTCAAGTAGGTGGATTCTAACGAAGCAGGGGTGGATTGCTGCCGTGAGCCTAAGACACTGCCACCATCTTAGCCTTTGGCTTGGGGGAATCTAGGGGACTACAAAAGGACTTACCTGCTTGTCACAGGTGTTTGTTAGGTCACACATTGAAGTGGACAATGGATGGCTATGAAGGAGGATATGGTGGTGAGTTGTCAATTTGTTATAATCTAGAGTCACCTGGGAAGAAAGTCTCAGTGAGGGACTGTCTAGACCAGGTTGGCCTGTGGACATGTCTATAGGAGGTAGTCTTGATTTCATTGATTGATGGAGGATGACCTGACCATTTTGGATGACTCCATTCCCTAGACGGGGAATCCTGGACTGTTAAGGGTAGCGAGGGGTTGAGCACTGGCTTGCCTGGGTCTCTCTCTCTGTTCTTGATGATGGATGTGGCCAGCGTCTCAAGCTTCAGGCTCTGCCCGACATGGTGGACTGTATGGTCCTGGGTTGCAGAGATGAGCAAACCCTACTTCTCTCTTAAAGTTGCTTTTTGTCAGSATACGTTGTCACAGCATTAGGGAACACATTTAGGACAGAGCCTAAGATAACCAAAGATTATCTGTCTCTGACTTACAACATTCTAACCCTCCACAGGCACAGAAGCACCTTTTGATTGTAGTTTTAAGAAGTGTAATGGACTTTAATTTTAGAAAACCTACATGACATTTCTGTCCCTACTCCGAGTAAGCCAGTCATAATAAAGGAGCTCAAGTGATCCAGTCTCCTCGGCCAGAAGTTCTTCTGTGAGGCTGCATCCAGGCAACCGGTGAGAGACGCAGGGAACCGGCTCATTTGCTACACCGAAGACTGGGGATTCCCGCATGGCATGGTGACACACACCTTTAACCCCAGCACTCCAGGGCAGAGGCAGGTGGATCTCTGAGTTCCAGGCCAGCCTGGTCTATAGAGCACGTTCTAGGACAGCTAAGGCTACACAGAGAAACCTTGTCTTGAAAGGCAAAACCAAACCAAACCGAACCACCACCAGTGAAAGACTAAAAATTCCATGAAATGCTTCCCTGACTTAAGCAGGTGGCTTCCTGCCATACAAATGTCCTCCCTGGTTCAATCTAGACCACCACAGGGACAGAAMGTATGGAGGGTATTTTCTTCGGCTTCTTGGTGTTGGTTTTACTTCTATTTCTGCATCTCCGTGCATGGCTGCCTACTGGTGTGTGCGCCATAAGCACCCGTAGAGGGCAGCAGAATTCTAGAACCTGGAGTTAACAAGGTTAACTGGGAACAGAAATCAGGACCCTCTTTCTCCACATC